>APFE031254574.1:101936-112397 GCA_000404065.3 Pinus taeda | reverse complement strand
TATATATACGTGACCATAATAGGAATAGAGATGATACGTGACATGGAAGGGTGTCACCAGGAGGCTAAGCGGTGGGCTGCTGGTGGAAGAGCGACCACCGCCAAGAAATCAGATAAAAACCACCCAACAGAAGTTTAGAGGGGAGCCGGGAGGAAGGAAAAGAATGGAGGAAAGGGTAACTAAAGGAGGAAGGACATCATAAACTGAAGTTACCAGCAGGAAGAGCGCGAGTTGTTCTGAGGTTTTTGGGCACGGGGGAATAGTCTGCTTCAACCAAGAAGCTTATTGGACTGAGTAGCCAGGTTCTGCTCAGTTTGGCTGGGTGGATTCGACCTTTTGGTAACCGAAGCAGGGAGCTGGAGGCATCATCAACCGCAAGGGCACAGGTAGGTACCCTCAGCAGCTTTGTTAGTAATTTTGTAAAATTCCAGGAAATTAATTACAGGCTCATGATTAAAAACCCTAATACTGTATTTACATCTGCTTTACGGTCGTCTCATTTTGGTATCACAGCTAGTTAACCCTCCGACCTCAAATTAGTAAATTTGCATGATTCCTATTGAAGATTCTTAAATTTTTTTTTTCTTAGTAAAACCCTAGTCATAGTCTGCTTCTAGCCTGGTCTAATCGTTTATATTGGCATAAGCATCAATTGGATTTCTTCTGGTCTAAGAAATTTTGGAGCTGATCCAAACCCTCCCTGTTTTGAATCAAAACCTTTTGCGAGTTGGCTAGCGCAAAGCTGCATAGCCTGTGGAGCTAAACCCTCGGTCAATTCTTGAGAAGTTTCTGATGTAGACAACGCATCTGAAAGCTGCTGAATAACATTATTCCCTCTATCACGAAGCAGGCCCAATTTTAGAATCCCAAGTTTCTTTAACTCGTCTCCACAAAGTCTTGAAACCTGGCTTGCCATATTTGTCATCAGGAGGGAAATATGTGCCGCCCCTTATGGGCTTCAAATCAGGTGTAAGAAATACACTTAACGGCTAGCCCACACCTCCATATATAGTTTGCACAAATGCTCGATGGGAGGCACTGAAGATGATACCAGCGGGTCATATCGAACCCACCGGTTGCTTTGTTCACAATCCCGAGTCTCATGCAACTCGTGGCTATTGTATTTCCGCATCCTTTGCAAGCTGCCCTATCCGACTTTGCATAATCCACTAAAATCTTTGTAGGCATTATTTTTCACTTGTAATATAAGACCCTAAGCAGAGAGAAAGCAGCCGAAAACCTCTTGCAACTTGCGGAAATGAATGTGTGAGCCTGCATGCCCTCCGCCGCCACTGGTGATGTTTCTTTTCACCGGTCGCTTCCAGCTGGAGTGGGAGGAGAAGGGATCCCCACCACGAGTTTCGAACCTGCGACCCCGCGTGTCGGCATGGTTCCACCTTTTGGTTGGTCGAACGTCGGGTGTCAGGCGTCTTTCCAGTCTCATCGCCGTGGTGACTTGGTCGTCAATCGTGGTCGAGGACGCTGGATGCTTGGCTTGCGTTGATCTCTTTTGCCGGCACAGTCACATCGCATTGATTTGCAATATAAACGCTTTATAGGACATTGTTTAGCTTTATACTCAACTAGAGTTACAAAAATTCTTTAGTCGGAACATTTTGATCCGAGAGTCCCCATCTAGTCAATAAAGGTGGGTATGAAGATGAAGCATGGTTTCTTCTTTAGGTTCATTTTCAATTCTTTGCACGTGGGGAGACTTTTACCTTCGTGGGTTGAGGGCCACTTTTCTCCACGATTAACCATCAGTGCTATATTTATTTGTTAATCTTCATTTTAAATAAATAGAAAGAGAATTGAATTCGATCAAACACATTTCCAATAAAGATAATAGTAACCACTCTCTAATAATCATATGTGGATTTGTAATTCTCCTTTCAAACACATCTTATTTCTCTTGTATATATGACATGTTACGATTTAAAATGATATTTTATAAAGGAGACTCCAAAGATTATTAAATATAAATTCAATTATCTCCCTTCTTGAGGTATAGCACATCTGTAACATTTAACTGTAGGCTATGAGTTTCAAGTTGTGCAAACTATCATTACCTAAGGAAAGACATAACGTTCTAGTCCTACCACCAACATTCAGAAACAGAAATCATTTCACTCAAAGTGTCCAGCATTGTACCTACCAAACGTTTAAGTTGGTTCCGACTTTAATGCCATTGGAATGATCAGAGCAATGCTCCCCATCAAGTGCCCAGCTGGTCAGGCATGTTACAGCACAAAATTCTTCTCTTGTAAAGCCCAGGTTTATGAAAAAATGTCTATAAAAATCAGTGTGATTTCATTACAGCACCCCAGCAAAAAGTAGTCATAACTTTCTTGGATCACAATCTTGATCTTTATACTGGCAGCCTCCCAATTTCACGTAAGATTTCCATTGGCAAAGATGGTGGCAACATGTCGCAATTGCAAGGCCTTTTATGTAAGGATGATTTCCTCCTCTGTTGGGTTGATTTAAAAAAAAATAATTAATAATTAACATGCATAATAGTTATAAAGAAGTTTGTTTTTATATTTAGATCATCATTTATAATTTTGTTTAAAAAAAAAGTTACAAATTGTTTAATCAATTATAATTCAAAATTTGATAGAAGAATAAGATAATGTAAATATTATGTTGGACAAATAAATATGATATTTAATTGTTTAATCGGTATCATCTAAGTTACTTGGTTCTATTAGAGTTTGACCTTTATATTTATTTTATAGAAAAATATAAACTACCAGCCTACCATAATTTTTATGTAAATATTTTAAATTTCTTTTATGAAATTGCAATGAATATGTTATAGTTATAATTGATATTCCGATAGTATACATCTAAGTAACATATTCAACATTATAACTATGTGTGTCCTTTAAAGGTAATAGTTAGTTTGAGGTGTGATGGGTGTGTTGATGATGTTCATTGTAACGAGGCATTTAATATTTTAATTTTGTGAATGTTACTTAGTAATTAATTTTGGATGATCTACCTTAGGAATTAATAACCATACGCTTCTGCATTATTTCATATTAGGATAGAATACTCTGCAATAGGACAAGGAGGTCACGAGACCATCCTCCTTGACCTCGGTACCAGTAAGATCTGCCTAGCAGATAAAAATAGCAAAAAAAACTATACCCGTTTATCAATGTGAAATTGCAAAAAACAAACTAAATGTTAAATCTGAATGTCTACCTCAAATTTTTATAGAATTTATTATGTACATAGGAAACACTACAATGGTAAGGACATATGAGCGCCGACGATGTGATCAGGTAGCATCACTGTCATTAATACCACCACCATCATCATCGTCTCCACCGAGACCATCATCAACACCAATTGCTCCAGCACCGAAGTTGACCGTGATAATGAACTCATTGGAAGCCTTATTGGAAACATTAAAAGGGTCAACTCTGGCTAAGACCAAAGAAGAACTTCAACCCTTAGCAACCAAATCAGCGGAACCAAAGAATTTTGAGCATAAAAAATCAAAAGAAGATATTTCTAGGGAGCTTCAGAAAATCAAACTCCTAGAATTTTCAGGAGGTCGAGTAGGTGAACGTGCTGAGGCATGGTTAGAAGGAATGAACAAATGTTTTAGATTAAGAGAATATTCTTCTTCTGAAAAACAAAAATTGTTGTATTTCAATTAAAGGAAAGTGCCTTGATTTGGTGGGGAAATCTGGAAAAACAATTACACCTTACATCGGATTAAGTCCCTTGGGATGTTCGATGAAAGATTCCCGCGCAAAGTATTTACCTCCATACTTTCAACCAGTGTTTTATAACCCGACCGAGTCATTTCCGGGTCGATCGTTGGTTGCTGGGCCCGGCCTTTGAAACGGAACGGTCGGCCGAGTCAGCAATAACCGGCCGAGTCACTCAATGACTCGGCCGGGTCATTGCTGACTCGGCCGACCCGGCCGGGTCCGCTAAAAAACGGCCGGGTCACTGGAAACGAGTCGGCCGAGTCATTACCGAGTCGGCCGAGTCATTGAAAACGAGTCATTACCGAGTCGGCCGAGTCATTGTCCTTAATGTATTTTTTACAACGACCGAGTCATTGAAAACGAGTCGGCCGAGTCATTACCGAGTCAGAGTCGGAGTCGGAGTCATTGCTCGGCCGAGTCGGAGTCAGAGTCGGAGTCTTAAAACATTGCTTTCAACAACAACAAGCCAGAGCCTTTCATACATTAGTTCAAGGCAATAAAACAGTGGAAGAATATGAGATAAGGTTTATGGAACTTGTAAAATACATTCACTACTTAGATTCTGATGAACGTCAAGTTGAACACTTCATATTTGGGTTAAATCCTTGCATTAGGGCCTTGGTGAGCATGTGGAAACCATCATCAGTAGCTGAGGCAGTAGAATGTGGTCGTTATGTAGAAGAACATCTAGGAATCAAAAAGGATGTAGGGCCAGCAGAACCTTTACAATCAGGATTTCCAGGAAAGACTCCTCGAAATTTCTTCAGGGGAGGTAGCTCAAGGCCACCTTATGGTAATAGATTTACCTCAAGAAATGTAGGAACAAGAGCTCCCATGGTAGTTAATACTATAGCCGCTGAATCATCAAACACCAACCCATGGAAATCTAGTGGAACTGCTAATAGAGGAAGAAGTTCGAGAGGAAGCAAAATGAGAGGACGAAGCTCTTTATCTAGATATTCACGTCCCGATTCAAGAGGACCAACACAGGTTAATTGTTGGGGATGTGGAGGACCACATTTTCAACGTGATTGTCCAGAAATTTCATCAATATATTGCATAGGACTGGGAAGGAACCAATATCAAACAACCAAGGCAATCATAGAATTCATGCATTAGTCAACAACGACCAAGCAACACATCAATCCACTGTAGTGGAATCTTCAGGTATTATAAATGGTATAAAACTCAAAATCTTATCTGATACTGGTGCCACAGATAGTTTCATTTTGTCATATGCATTAAACAAATGTGGTTTGGCAGCGCGCAGACAAAATGATTTCAGACAGGTAGAAATGGCCTCAGGAGAACTCCAATCTGCAGACTTAAGTGTGGATCAATGCAAAATTGACCTAGGGGTCTGCACGACTAAACTGAAAGTTTATGTCACAGCCTTAGGAACTTATGATCTTGTCATAGGTATGGATTGGCTAAAAGCTCATCAAGCTTGGGTAGACTGTTATGGGAAAAGAATTCTAGGTATAAATGATGAAGGAGAAGCGATCCAAATTCAAGGAATCAAGAGAAAAGCATCTTTATGCTACATATCAACAATGAAAATGAAGCATTGCTTAAGGAAAGGTTGTCAGGCATATGTAATTCAAGAAGTAAGTAAAGAAAAATGACCATCCTTAGAACAATATCCAGTGTTAGCCGAATTTCCAGATGTATTTCCAAAGGAACTACCAGGATTACCCCCTGTAAGAGAGCTAGATCTCACTATTGAATTGAAACTTGGTATTCAACCAATTTCTAAAACACCTTATAGAATGACAACTCCAGAACTTCAAGAATTGCAAATTCAATTGAACGAACTATTGGATATAGGACATATTCGATCTAGTATATCACCTTGGGGTGCTCCTGTAATTTTTGTCAAGAAGAAAGATGGATCCTTAAGATTATGCATAGATTATCAAGACTTGAATCGAGTTACAGTAAAGAATCGATATCCTATGCCTCGAATCGATGATCTTTTTGATCAAATGGAAGGAGCTGCTGTCTTTTCAAAAATTGATCTTCGATCAGGCTATCATCAGCTAAGGATTTCTGAAAGCGATATTTCTAAGACTGCATTTCGGACACGTTTTGGACATTATGAATTTATTGTGGTACCATTTGGATTAACAAATGCACCAGCAGTATTCATGAATCTTATGAATAGTGTTTTCTGCGAATATCTTGATCAATTTGTACAAATCTTTTTAGATGATATTCTCATCTATTCCAAGAATAAGAAAGAGCATGAAAATCATTTACGGATAGTATTGTCTTGCCTTAGAAAACATCAGTTGTATGGAAAATTATCCAAGTGTTCATTCTTTCAGGAAAAGATTCATTACTTAGGTCATGTGATATCAGGTGAAGGGATTTCAGTAGACCTTGAGAAGGTAAAAGCAATCATGGAATGGCCAATACCGAAAAACGCACATGAAATACGAAGCTTTGTCGGTTTAGCTGGTTACTACCGAAGATTTGTGGAGGGATTCTCCAAAATTGCAAAGCCAATTACAACTCTTCAGTGTAAAGGTGTTAAGTATGAATGGACTGAGGAATGTAATAAAGAATTTTCTGAACTCAAAAGACTACTGACCAGTGCACCAATATTAAGAGTCCTTGATATGGACAAAGATTTTATGGTATGTACTGATGCATCCAAACAAGAGCTGGGTGCAGTATTGATGCAGGATAGAGGAGTAATAGCGTATGTCTCAAGAAAGTTAAAGTTTCATGAAGAACTCTATGCTACTCATGATTTAGAGTTAGCCGCTGTAGTACTAACTTTAAAGATCTGTAGACATTATCTAGTGGGACGAAGTTTTACACTTAAAAGCAGCCATCAAAGTCTACAATATTTGTTCACTCAAAGAGACTTAAATGCTAGACAAAGACGATGTAGTGAATTCCTAAGTGAATATGACTTTGGAATATCATATATTAAGGGAAAAAATGTAGTAGCAGATGCTTTAAGCAGAAGACCACGGATATTCTCTCTCATACCTATCAGAGTAGACTTAAGGCAACGAGTACTAGAATATCTCATAAAAGATAGTTGGTATTTAAAGGTGAGCTCTAGTCTTGAGGGTAAAAAGCCAAACGAATCTAAATTTGAAAGATATGAACTAGAAGATGATGGAATCTTACGATTCCATGGAAGGATGTATATTCCTGATAATAGGGATCTTCGAGACACTATCCTTAAGGAAGCCCACAGAGTAGTGTATTGTGCAGATCCTGGAGTAAAGAAACTGTATGCGGATACCAAGAAACTCTTCTTCTGGTCGGGCATGAAACGTGATATCATTCAATTTGTTGCAAAATATTTGGAATGTCAACAAGTAAAAGCAAATCATTGTCATCCAGCGGGTCTCTTACAACCTCACGACATTCCTATGACCAAATGGGAGATTATTTCTATGGATTTTATCACTGGGCTACCTCTTACTTCTCAAAGACACAATGTCATTCTGGTAGTAGTGGATAAATTAACAAAAAGTGCCCATTTCATTCCCGTAAGAGATACTTATGAAGTTGCTGACATAGCTCGAGTATTCATAAATGAAATTATCAGATTTCATGGAGTACCTAAGAAAATTATATCAGATAGAGATTCACGATTCACTTCAAGACTCTGGACTTGCATGCAGTCAGCCTTAGGAACTCAACTAAATTTGAGTAGAGCTTATCATCTTGAAACTGATGGGCAAACAGAAAAGGTAAATCAAGTACTTGAAGATATGTTGAGGATGTATGTTATGGATCAACAATCACAATGGGAAAAGTACTTATCCTTAGTCGAATTTGCATACAATAACAGTTACCATAGTTCGATTGGAATGCCTCCATTTGAAGCATTATATGGTAGACCTTGCAGAACACCGTTAAGTTGGGACAGGTTAGAAGATCAAGTGATAATAGGACCAGAATTAATCCAAGAAATGGAAGAGCATGTAAGACAAATTAGACAACGGTTAAAGGAAGCACAGGATAGACAAAAGAGTTATGCTGATGCTCACCGAACTGATATGAAGTATGAAGTAGGGGATCAGATTTTCATCCGCATCGAACCAAATAAAAGTACTATTCGATTCGGCAAAGGGACAAAGGTGTCACCTCGATTTATTGGACCATTTAAAGTTATGGAAAGAGTTGGACCTGTCACTTATTGTCTGGTACTGCCACCTCACTTGCATAAAGTTCATAATGTATTTCATGTATTTGTATTAAGACATTATATAGCTGATCAATCTCATAACCTTCAATGGAAAAAACTGCAGGTATCAGAGGAAGGAATCATATCGGTCGAACCATTATGTATACTGGAACGTAGGGTACGACAACTCATGAATCGTCTGGTAGACCAAGTTAAGGTCTAGTGGGACAAGTATAGTCCCGGATCAACTACTTGGGAAGATACAGAGAACATATGTCAAAAATACCCTAATCTGTGTCAATTTTGAAGAACTTTAAACTATGTTTTGTATATATTTACTTTACTGCAAATCAGAGACTCAGAACCATTTTGAATGATCATATATAAACGTGAATTTTTATGACATAATATCTGTTTAAATTCCGCAGGTACATGGATACCAAGACAGAATATGTTATTGATCTTACTAAATCATAGTTGTCAAAGTAAAGTTTAAAATATTTAAGTGATTTTGCTTCTGATGGGAATTAAGATATCATGATTCTGTTTTATTTATGCGTATCAATATGATTGATGAGATAGAAATCGAAGAATAATTACATTTTAATATGAAAGTCAATGACATGAATAGAATATGGCAAAGTATGTTATACTGTAGTTGACATGTGTGAATTATACATAAGTTATTTGTTTTTGAATATGTTAATGCACATTTTATAAATGCATGGACAAGTGTTTATGATTGCAAATAATATCCGTTACCAAAATGACCATGTGATGACAGAAACCTCAAAACAATTAAGGCTCAAAGAGATTCTATGATAGGATATTAACCCTAATTCTATTGGGAGGGGTGGAGGTGTTGCCCACCATTTATCCTCTGAACCCTGGAGTCATGGGAGGACTGTGCGAATCATGCTCCCCTAGACGTGTGATGATGACTGCCGGATGCCGATTGGGAATAAGGTTGGTATAGCCGACGCTGTCATCCTTAGAGTTTATGAATGGTTAGGTCATTATAACTGATGCCATGGCATAAGCCAGTAGAGGGCGGATAGGATGGGGCGAAAGAGATTAGGAAGGATAGGATGATTTTGTAATAGCTTGGGGGCCTGATTGAGGTAAAGCATATTCCTTAAAATTATAAACCTAGCAGTATTCAAAACACCAATTTTATAGTATCCTTACATTAAATAAGAAGTTAACCTCGATTTACAATCCTAATAAGAATGTACTAATTGCTATCAGAAGTAATTAGATAAGATAAAAACTCTAACTTCGGGACTAAGTTTTTTGAAGGGGGAGTGTATGTAATGACCTATCTATAAATATAGAGAACGCAAAAATAATAGCAGGCATACGATGCATGCATATGATATTTACATATGCATGTGTTGCATATACCGCACTAGTATTTATTATACTAAATTAACTATAAGTATTAAATATCATGACACTTCTTCAAATAGAAGTTCTATTCACCCATCAACACCCATATTGCTTAATGTATCATGATTAATGGGTAGATACTAAATTTAAAATGTATAATGTAAACATAACAATAAAAGGATAGATGTTAAAGAATTAAGCTAAATCCTAAAAGGAGGGTTATATAATTATATATTTTAGATTATTAATAAATTATAATAATAATATATAAATTAATTAAAAATAAGGTACTTAGCATAACCTTATGATCTTTATATTCAAAGAAGTACTTTACTAAACCATAAAATAAATATATTTTATTAAATCATAAAGAGATATATTTTATTAAATCATAAAGGAAATATAGATATATTTACGTGACCATAACAGGAATAGAGATGATACGTGACATGGAAGGGTGTCACTAGGAGGCTAAGCAGTGGGCTGTTGGTGGAAGAGCGGCCACCGCCAAGAAACCAGATAAAAACCATCGAACAAAAGTTTAGAGGGGAGTCGGGAGGAAGGAAAAGAATGGAGGAAAGGTAAACTGAAGGAGGAAGGACATCATAAACTGAAGTTATTAGCAGGAAGAGCGCGGGTTGTTCTGAGGTTTCTGGGCACGGGGGAACAATCTGCTTCAACTAAGAAGCTTACTGGACTGAGTAGCCAGGTTCTGTCAATTTGGCTGGGTGGATTCGGTCTTTTGGTAACCGAAGCAGGGAGCTGGAGGCCTCATCAACCGCAAGGGCAAAGGTAGGTACCCTTAACAACTCTGTTAGGTAATTCTGTAAAATTCCAGGAAATTAATTACAGGCTCATGATTAATGTGTTGAAATTTGGTACCGGAGGACAGGTGGTTCCCTTAGGCTTTGATCTTTGGCCTAGGGAAAAGTGTCCAAAAGATTTTAATTTTTCTCCTAAAGTGACTTTATAATTTTTATAAAGTTAAAATCTAATTTAAAAGTGACTTTGAGTGATAAAGTTACTAAGTCTAATTTTAAAGTGACTTTTATAAAGTCAATGAAAAATTAGAAAGGAAAAGTGACTTTGGAAATAAATGACTAAGTGGGTCTTTATTAAAGTGGGGTGAATTAAAAAATAGAAAGTGAGATTTAAATGAGCATTTAATCTCAGCCATTGATCTAAATCTAT
>APFE031254574.1:70597-84233 GCA_000404065.3 Pinus taeda | reverse complement strand
TTCTTGAAGTGCAATATTGTTCAACAGATGATCAGGTTGCAGACATCTTCACAAGGCTCTCACAGAGGCGAAGTTTACTAAACTTCGATTTATGGTTGGATTTCAGGAAGTTGTCACTAGGGGGGGATAGGCTCTAGTGCCTCCTTCCTTCTCCTATTGTGTCATATTTGTAAATCCTTCAATCCTATCTCAAGTTGTTCTTAAGGGGGGATGTTAGGATATTCCGACACATAGGAATAGTTAAGTTTAACTTGGTCTAGTATAGAGTTAGGTAAAGTGTGTTTCTTTACCGTTGTACATTTTGTAACTTACAATCCGACGGTCACGATATGTAGTGATCCGACGGTTCATTCTCTCCTCGGTATTACCGACACTTGATCCGTGGCTTGACACCCGATTGGTCCATGAATTCTATTTAAAGCGCATGGAGGGTCATTTGTAGGTTAACCGTGCATGAGAGAAGCTTATGTAAATTTTCATTCTTTTATTAATAAATGTCCTGTAGTAGCCACGTTGGCGCAGGCCGTGGACTGTTTCCCTCTCTGAGAGTTTTAACCACGTCAAAATACTGGTGTATTGATCTGTGATCTGTTTGTGAGCGGTGTCCTTTTGGTGTTCTGTCTGAGGAACTTACCCTGTATATTCCTACAAATGTCAAAGATCTAAGAGAAATATAATGCCCTAAGATTTCTCGACATGGTTTTAGAGCTGGAGGAGGGATTGAAGAACAATCATTGAAGAGAAGCTTGAAAATCTTATGGTTTTATCTCTGTAATCTGAGCCACCATATCTCTGTGATGAACCAAAGAAGTTCGAATTGTCATCTCTGTGGAAATCTGAATGCATCTCTTTGGAAGTCTGAGTATCATCTTTGTGGAAGAGTGTGAGGACCTGAAGTGAAGTCTGAACCTTATTTGTGATAACATCCAAGCTTATTCTGTGGTGGTTCTATGCTCATGCAGAAGTATAAGTCTGAGGCGATCCAAGCTATAGTGGTGATTCGAGACTATTCTTCTGCGGAGGAGATCCGAGTTACAATGGTGATCTGAACTTTCTAAGGAGCACCCTTCTGTGATAAAATCCAAACTTTCTAGGGCAAATTCTTATGATAAGGTCCAAGTTATTTGAGACAGACTCAAACTAATAGAGGAACTTCTCTTGTGATATGATGTGAAATTTTGAGGCACATGATGAAGGACAAAATCTGAAATCTGAGACTTGAAGTAGGTAGTTCCAAAACAAAATATTGAGCTATAACTCGCTGAAGAAGGGTCCACTTCAGGGGGTCAGAAGACCGTGGACCCAATCATCTTCCTGAGACTAGTTCTTGGCTGAACATTGAAGTACTTATGGCTAGAGGACTGACTTGATTCAATCATATTCTAGTAGCCCAAATAAAGCCGAGCTAGCTGGAGAAGAGAGTGAAGGTGTAAGGTTTCTATTTAATATCTGAAATCATCATTTAAAGACCAGTCATGTGCTACAACAGTAATAAAATTTTTATGATTATATCAGTCTTAAAATGAGCGAGTAGTTTGAAGATTTGACAAATACATTTTGACTATGGAAAGGAGTTGATCTCACTCAAAATGCTAAACACAAAATATAAATTGGAAGCTCGAAAGCCTGGCCACCATCACCTTCAGAAAAGAGCCGAAATTCTGAGCAAGGTTGAGTTTTCAAATTAATCTATCACCCTACTTCACGATATCATCTTGGAGCAAGTAATACAGAGGTATGTCAAGTCAAGTTTGGTGGTGAATTCTGAGTATATGAATATACAGTCTGACCCTAAACAGTAACACAGTAAGTCGACCTGTGAAAAGAATCTCAGTCTGGAAGGAAAATCAAACTTATGCATCTTTGTAACAAGAAAGCATTTCTGACTCAAGGAAGGAAGAAGTCTTCAACAGTGAATATGTCATGCGCCAATTCATGAAAGGACCCTTAAAGATTTCATCAAGGTCAAGTAAGTATTCTATGTTTTCAGTCATCTAACCTTATGTCTTCATACGAAAACAACAAGTATCTTATATCTTGAAGAATTTGAGGTACGTATAATCATTCTTGCTAACCTGATTTAGTATAGGACATTGAAATTTCTTTATTGATTCAAGAGCTTGTAGTTTTTGTAAAGTGTTGATCTCTAAGTTCTAAGGAAACCTTAGCTTTCTGTCTCTAGAGTTTATTCTAGGGATAAATTGGAAGCCTTAGAATTAATGTTTTGAAAAATGACTTGGGGTTTAAAAATTTCTAGCTTATATATATATTTTTGTACTTGTATATTTCTATGGTACCAATCATACAAGTGTTATAGATACATATAAGCAATAATGAGCTTCTACAAAAAGAAGTCCCTCCTACTAAAGATATAAATAATAAGGAGTTTGCAACTAGAATTCAAAAAAGAGAAAGGAGCTTTAAAAGGAAACACTACAAGGTTTGTAAAAGAAGCAAGGTATGTAAAAAGTCTTTTTCATTGAAAGTATGATCATTTTAAATTTCTCTGCTTTATATTACTAACTCTCTCATGTCTAGGTTTTCGAATCATAAGGGTTCTTGTTAAGGTACTTGATCTCTTAATTAAATCTACTTTGTTTATAAAACCCCCATCTTAGGGTTCACTATAAAACCCTAACCTAAGGGTATGTCGATGAAACCCTAGTTTACTTAGCGTTTGTATGATGAAATTTTATCGTTGTTTGGGATATGCTAACAATAATGTTGAATTCGTAGTCCTCTAGGGTTATTAGTAAAAGGTCTAATAAAGAAAAGTTCATTCTTATAATGTTTAAGGTTTTGGTATTGTTATGATAAAATCCTAGTATATGCTATAAATCAATACCTTAGATCATTAAGACTGTGATAAGTTAGGGTTTGCTGCTGACAAGTCAAAATCCTAGTCTCTTAGGGTTTGGTAAATTAGAGTTTATAAGAAAAACCATTATAAAAGGAGATCCTAGGAATGAAACCCTAGGAATGTATGCTTCTGCTCATTCAAAACCCTAACTTGATCTAGATTGTTATGTATCTAACTTTGATGTAGTAATATTTGTTTCTAGGGTTTACCTAAGTAAGTATTTATATAAGTTTCAATGATGAAGCCCTAGATATACATATGCTAGTAGGATAATTTGATTATCAACGTATGTAGGGATTATAACAAAAACCCTAGTAAAGTCTATCTTGAAATTATATTATCTAAGGCTTTTTTAATAGAGGTCTAGGGTTTACGATAAAACCCTAGCAAGTTGTTGAAGTATAAGAATGTAACCTTTGTTGATTATGAACCTATCTAGGTTTAGGTATCTAATGTCTAAAGTTTGAATGTTTTGATTTTGATATAGTTAATATCATGCTTTGTATATTTGCTTTTGGTTGTACTTGCTATTAAATTTTTGCAGGTACATGATCTTCAAGATGAGGAAGATGTTTTATATCAAGATAACCTTGATACCGTAAGAATGAATGAAGCCTTGAAAAGATGAAGTTTCTCTGACGATATGAAGTTGTTCTCCCTAAGTTGAGAGGGAGCCTAGATAAAATAAAGATTATATCTCCCCAGATAAGAGGGAGGGCATATTATGATAGTAAATTCCTTGAAGTAAGAATGAAGCCCAAAAAATGAAAGTACTATCGATAAACGTTTGTCAAGTTGCAAACAAAAAACTTGAGGCAATGTAAAGATGTTTTTGGTGCTATTGAAGAAATGAAAGAAGAAGAAAGTTTCCGACAAATTGTATATGGATAGTAGCATCAGAGGACCCCGGAGGTTTGTGTTTACTTATATTTGAAAGTTTATTATTGATTGGGGTTGTGTTTGTGCAGGTAAATCTCTCCACAAAAAGGTTGAACGCTTTGGAAGCATGCTTGGACAAATGGATATATTTGGTTTAGTCTATTAGGGAGAGATGAAGCATCTAATGGTAGATGCTTGGGAGGACATCTGGCTAGTCATGATGATTTCTAGATCCCGAAGAGGGACGGTGGCATTGGTCATGGAGCTTTGACCTTGGATACCCACCTAGATCCCTGGTTTGATGGTTAGCTAGTAGGCCTGATGGTACCTAGAGTGGCTGAAAGCTTGAGTCCATCTTAGTCCCACCCACATAGATTACCCTAGTCAGGTATCTAGTCCGCAGCGTTGAGTGTGCTATAACTCTTTGTAGTTCATCTCGAGATCTTCCATGTACCTCTATATATATGTAATTATGAATACCTCCCTATTTAGGAGGGAGCGTTGAAGAATGTAACTAGTGGCGGTCTTCATAATTGTACGTGAATCATGATGTAATATATTTGTCAAAAGAAATTTATTATTATTATTAATTTGACTTATTAAAGCATGGGTTCCATGCTTGGGTCAATAGTCATAGGTCAAGCCTCCATTGTAGGCTTCTAGGATTTTTCTATTGAGTCAAAGTCAAAATTTGATGTAATAAACCCTTCTTGGGAACATGATAGAAATGAATATTTAAGTGTCACCTCTCCTCCATCAAGTCGGCCTTTGTCACCTTACAAGTCGGCCTCAAATTAATCTTCTACTCATGCCAGCTCATTTACAAGCAACAACAACTATAAATAACCATGTGTACTCGGCCCAGTTCAAGGAACAGTTAGTCAAGACTAGAGATCACAGAAAAGTAGCGAGGTTTCATAGCAAGATTGTAGTATAAAGTGAAGGAACAAAACTCTATTATTGAAAGGCGAAGTTTGAAGCTTATTATTGCAGGAAGTCGAAGTTTTTATTATTGCAGGAAGCCGAAGTCTTTGTAATTACAGGAAGCCAAAGTCTCTATGATTGTAGGATGTCAATAAGGATGCAGATGTCAAGAAGGATCAAATTTGAAGATTTGTTTTGGAAGAAGAATATGTCAAAGGCTGACTTGATGGGTGGAGAGAAGTTTAGGTTAAGGTCTTCGTTGTCTCACTGTCATATGAATCTACTGAAGGAAGAGTTCTTGACTCGTTTTTCCCCTACCTAGGGGTTTTTCCTTGGCTGTGTGCCTACATCTTGTGTCATCTTTTGTTTATTGTTTGGCATTTATCTTGATGAAAGAAAAACATAAATAAGAACTAACAAGCACATAAGAATTTTCACAAGTAAATGTCAAAGATCTAAGAGAAATATAATGCCCTACGATTTCTCAAGAGAAGCCGGCCTTGGAATAGTCTTGTTCTGGAAGTATATTGGACAGTGTAACAAGGAGCCGACTTGTGACTCCTGTTCTAATGCTATTTTGAGAACTCAGTGTTGTGAAGAAGCCCCAACCAGAAGGACCCTTCTTTAGTCATTCCCTTTGATCTAGTTAGGGTTGTCTAAAGTTTCTTATAACAACATTCACGGTGTACTTCTCTTGGTACGTTTCTATTTCATTTGAAGAAAGTTGATACTAGACCTAGGGTCTAGTTTACAAAAAGAAGCTACAGGCAGTAGAAAAGAATTTTCTTACAATGATCTTATGATAGGTTCCTATCTCAAGGAGATAGGAAAGCTAGAATCTCAGAGCAATTTTGCAAATCTTCTTAGTGATCATCAAAGGCACTCATACGTATATGTCAGTCGGTTTTTGAAGACTTGTAAAAGTCTCTTCTCTTATAGTGAAGTCTAATCCTTAGCAACATTTCTGAGTGTATAGAGTCCTATCCATAGGATCAATAAGCTCAAATTTAGTCTTGTAATCTATAGTATAAAGACAATTCATTACTTCAGGCAGTGGGAACAGTCTCCAATATATACACAGTAATATGAAGCTTCAAGATCCATATTAAAAGTCCACGAGCAGAGCAGAGACGCAGTTGAAGACATGTTGGAAGACAATCTTGGCAAAGATCTTAGATCTTTGGAGAAGGAATGGTCTCCCTGGAAGCAACTTGAAGACCTGAAGCTATCATAAAAGTCAAGGATAACAACACTTTTATTTGGAAGAAACAATCTAAAGAGGGCCATATCAAGAAAAGCATAATTGTTATCTTTTGAAAGGTTATCTACTATGAAGAAGCTACAAGGATCTATCAATAAAAGAAATTTCAACACCTTTGACTTTGGAATCTTGGATAGGGGTTGCAATACCTTTGAAGTCGTCATTCTTGAAGAACAATTATAAGAGCATGCCATCCCATTGCAGGCCTTTGATCATGAAGTACAAAGATACGTAAACATGAGGTATGTATAGCATATTTATTTGTTAAGTGTCTATCAAGAGATGGTTTAGTGTTAGTACCTTATATGGTTTTAGGGTTTGTTGTTTTCATTATTGAAAGTTGTTGATGTCTAGGATTCCAAACCCTAGATGGTTCATGAGAAACCCTAGTGATGAGAAAACCCTAATCCTAAGTTGCTTGTTCCCTCATAAACCCTGTCATGATTTCTAGGGTTCGTGGAGGGTATATAATAAACCCTAGTGATAATTGTTGAGGATGATGATATGATTTTTAACTAGATCTAGGGTTTGTACTTGGAAACCCTAGGATTCCATCCTCCATTGTTGCATGGAAATCCCGCATTTTGTGTTTGGTAGTGTTTGTCAAATAACATTGCAGGTGCCTCATGAAGAAAGCATTGGAAGGAGGAAATGTAAAGCAAATCCTATGTTTTGGCAAGCATGAAGGAAAGACGGAACTGTGAGGATTCTAAAATTGGCAACTTGGTAATCAAATTGGATCCTTGGGCACTCTGATGAGACTTTTATGAAGAATAACTATATGAATATGTTGATGTATTGGTAGCAGTCATCTAGCAATGATGAAATAAAGTTATGAAGCAGTTGGTTGATGGTCTGAAAGGATCTTTCAAAGATCCTTCATTGGATTATCTCATGGGAGGGTTTCTTCACCCTGGTTGAAGAAGGACCATGATGATATCTCTCTGATTTGGAGAGAAGTTTGCTAATACAATTGTAGCATGATAGAGTCTCATCTTATTAAGAGGAGCAGATTAACGAAAGCTATATGATCAACTAAACCAAGGCTTCAGAGGGAGCTACAAAAACCTTGATAGAGTAGCCTGATGACTAGATGACTCTTCTTGCCTAATGATTAATGCAAGAAGGTAGACCATCACGGGGGATGTTGATGAAGACAAGACATGATAAGTTATGAAGAAGTTATTACGATCTAATGACTCTGATGCTTAACTCTGATAATTCGATATATCTCTGTTACCTAATAAGATGCAATCATATGATTGATTCAATTCCCTGAATTGAATGGATGACTTTGGCACATAGACCAAAGGATTGATGTTCACCTCGATTGGAAAGGTATCGTGTTGTAGATATGTAATATCCCTTTTCAGGGATATCCCTCAAACCCCAACAAACTCCAACCAAATAACACAGAGTGATATAGTAGCCGGGAAGCTCAAAGAGATAAAAATAACAGTAGTACGACATACAATAATGTAAACATGGAATATAAGCAGATACTCAAGAAATGCAGAGAGAAATGCTAAGCCATTTTATTATTCTGAGTAATGGAAAGAGAACAGGAGGTGATAAAAAAGATAACACCTCGACTTACACAAGGCAAGTGAAGGAATACACTCAGAATGGTAAGGAAATGGCTTCTCTCTGAACTGCATCCAAGCTGCTAGAGAACTGCTGTGCTGTTGCTACTGGTGGAATCAAATGAGGATTTGGGGTTGTTCCCCTCCTCAGAAAATGCTGAAACTCTGAATCAGCCTCTGCTCAACAAACCCAAGAAAGCCCAGAAAGATTTTCTAAAATAGCTGACCCCCGAAAATCACCTCTTGAGGTTCGACGCTGTCCCTCAAGGCTCTGCGCTGCCACTAAATGGAACCCTCCAAAACTCTGCCCGAAACTCTGCCAAAATGCTCCATTATGCAAGGGCTGATCCGTTGCTCAATCTCCCATCTCAAATCCTCCACACAAACCCAGTCCGGAGCTCCTACCCAAAGTAACTGCGTCCTCCTCTCTCAAGACTGCGCAGTCATCAAATGCTCAGCTCCTCCTCAACACCAAAGATCAATCCTCCTGCAAAAGACTGTTGGAAACTACCTTGCCCGAGTAGGCACATTAGTCCCCTGGGGCTAAGGGTGAGATCTCCGAATGGAGACACTTGATGCACTAAACAGTGCTGCAGACAGGCTAAACAGCCAGCGTGCTCTAAGTCGAAGTGACTAGCTCAAATGCACATAATCGAATGCCAAAATGAGGAGGCTCCTCTCTCCTATATAGCGTTGGCCTCTCTCAAATCCTGAGGCTGACCTCCTCCAACGTAGCCTCTTCCTTGCCATGTGCTCCTCTCCATCTGCGCAGTCCCTCCAAGTGTCTACGTGGGCCCCCTTCTCTACGTGGTCCTTTGGCCCCTTGGCTTCCCTTTTAAGTACAACGTTGTGCTACTAGGGAGTGACTTTATTCTAAAAGTGAGTTATGTCCCCCTTTCCTCACCTTTTTATTTATAAATAACTATAGAAGGCAAAATTGAGCAAAATCAAATAGTCCAATCAGCCATGGCTAATTAGGAATATTACAAGATAGCTCGATTGTCATATCTTGGGAGGAGGCTTTTCCGAGGTTCAGAGGGACCTATGGTTGAGTTATGATGATTAGTTCGTGAAGATGTGACTATTGATGATATCCTTCTGGCAAATGTTGACCCTCTCATTTATCAATGTAAGAGGGAGTTGACTTCTTGATCCGGACTTATGTAAGAACACAACAAACACAGATATAAACATAAACACAAAGATGCAACAGAAATAAAACTTCATTTCATTAACATCATAGAATTGAAATATGCTTACATACATAATGTAATAGAAGTGTCCTCAGACACCAATTTTATTAATAAGGAAAAGAAAAATTACATAAAATCTGCAAGAGCTTACACACAATCACTCAACACCAAGTGGAGAGAAACAAGCTTTAAATAAGCTTGTGCCCTAAACTAGTTTGTTATGGATCAGTTATTTTATTTACAAGTGTCCATTTACATTTAATGCACTTGTAACAACACTCCTAACTATTTTCCAAAATTAGTTCCTAAGAAATGACACCTTTCTAGATGTCATATCTTTTATAACAAACATATATTCTAAGACTCTAAATAATTAATCTAAGAAAACTCTAAATAGTTAAATATTAATTTATGTACTTTGGATCATACATCTAACATTCCCCCCTTGGATCTAAAGGCACATTACAACATATACCAAGCTCTTCCCTGAACTTAGTAAATTTGATCCTGCCAAGTGGTTTTGTGAAAATATTTGAGATTTGATCTTCTGAAGGACAATATGTGAAAATTCCTACATTGGAATCCTATTGCAGCAATTGATATTGTTTCTCCTAATTGTTAATTAATTAACAATTTATCTGCCACGACAAATATCGAAATAAACACACTGCAACCTTCACAAATAAAAATTCTGTGGAAAAATAAAACGCTGGAAGCATAGAAATGCTAGCACACATAAAATTAACACAATTATTTTTGGACAAAAGTCCCTAGAAAAAACAATGCGGGAAAACCAGTGTAGCAGTTGAGGGTCTTATTATTATGTAGCAGTGAGAAATTTTGAGTACAACTAGATGCCAAAATATGGAAATCCTACAGAGAAAAATGTTGATTCGGGGTAGCATCAGATGTGCTCTAGCCATGAAATTTGGTGGAGAGGTTGGGGCACATGAGATCTCCAATACCCAGAAAGGGTTTGGGCAGATTCTAAACAGATCGGGAGATATTAAATACTTAATATTTTTAATGGAGTCCCTAAGTCTAGACTTAGGGAAAATAAAATATTAATGTGTATTAATATGAATCTGTGTTAGAATGGTCCAAACGACATGGATCAAGCCAGATCTAATCTTATCCGTTGATTAGAGACTTAATCTCGGCCGTTGAGATGTCAACAGGAAAAGTATAAGAAGAGGCTTGAGGGTCACTTGGAGAGCACACCAGAGTGATCAGTCATTCTATTCTCTAGAGCGGGGTTTGCTAAGAGAGATAGAATCAGTGATCGAGAGAGCAGCTGAGGGGCATTGAGTACAGAGAAACAGAGAAGGCAGAGATTGTGCTGAGAGAGCAATGCAACAACCAAGGAGAGTGATGCAGAGCCAGCAAGGGCTCATGTAGGGCCACGTAGAGGCAGCGAAGTGTTGCGCAGAGCACCAGAGAGGCCAGCATGTCTGACGCAAAGGCCCAGAAAGCTGAAGGGCCTCTTGGGGCTGACGCAGGCCAAGAAAGACTGACGCAGGGCTAGCGTGAGACAGAGAGGGGCTGACGCAGTCCAAATTGGGCAAACGCTGGGGTTGCAGAGCAGTTTTGTGCTGAGGAGCTGCCAGAAGGATTTTCCAGGGTTTCAGCCAGGAGATTTCTCTCAAATTGTGAGTTATAGCTGCTAAGGAAATTCTCTGTTGGGTAGGCCAGTTTTGACACCCAAATTGTACTTAGATATTGCTTAATAAGAAAACCCTCAGATAGTTGCATCGGTTTCCCTGCATTGGGTTTTTCCGGGGACATTGGTCCAAAAATAATGGTGTCATGTGGTGTGTTTGTTCTTGTTTCTTTTAGTTGTTGATCTATAATATGTTGAGCATGCACTAATGTTCATTTTCAGTATTTACTTTGTAAACTAAGTATACTTAGAAACTTCAACATATGGTATCAGAGCGTGATTGCAGATAGCAGTAGAAAACAACTGTCCCGAGGTGACAGAAACTGTTTCTAGCAGCGCAAAAGCCAAGAAGTGTGACGCAGAGCTAGCCAGAGCCACGCAGAAGAAGCCGGGAGTTGCGTAGAGCCTCAGAGAGGCCAACGTTGCTGACGCAGGGCATCTTAGGGCTGATGCAGACCCGTCTCAGGTGACGCAGAGCCAGCGTGAGGTAGAGAGGGGCTGACACAGTTTACAGAGAGGCAGCTGTTGGAGTCTAGAAGGCTACAAAAATATTGCAAAGTGGAGCTGGTGAGGTACTGTAGTAAGAAAAATACCTGACAGAGCAAGGCCAGAGGAGTTGTTACCGAGGGTTTCTAGCCGAGGAACCTGGATCAACAGTGCAGTTGCACAAGACGATCAGATTAAGGGGCATCTCGACAAGCAGCAAAAGAATTTCTAAGAGGGAAATCAGGACTCAGAGGGAGTCGAGAAGAGAACTTCCAGATGGGAAGTAGAGACTCAGAGGAGTGGAATAGAGAACTTCCAGGAGGGAAGTAGAGGAGCATCATGGTACTACACGGGGTAAGAGACCAGGATAGGCTGGACGGAGCATCGAACTTCGCAGTCTGGAAGGCCAGAATCTTATCAGTGCTTGACAGGAATTGTGTCAAGAACTTCGCCTTGAAGGTTATAGCTATCCTAGTCGACCCCAATGATGACAACACGTACGAGAAGGTGATGGCGAGGGCCAAGTGCATTATCCTTGACAGGGTCAAGGATCATGTAGTACCACATATAGCCGAGAATGAAACGACAGTTGAGATGTGGGAGGCTTTCAAGAACCTGTACCAACATACTTTTGTGCGGAGGAATGCTGCTCGAGAACTAGATGAGGTCATATCAAATGAAGAAGGGTCAATCGATTGACACTTTCCTTGGAGGACTGAATGAGATCCGAGACCAGTTGACTGTTATAGGAGCGACACCGGATCAGGAGCTTATGGTGAGGACAGTGTTGAATGCTGTCTCAGAGGATTGGGAAGTGTTTGTCCAGAGCATCCTGGGTAGAGGGACTCTCCCACCGTGGGACGAGATGTGGGTAGCTCTTCGCCAGGAAGAGATCAAACGACAGACGAAGACAAGTAGCAGTAGCAAAGGGATCAAGGTCAAGGAGGAGGAGGAGGATGTGGCCCTAGCATCTGAGGGAAAGCAGGAGAAGTGGAAGAAGAAAGATCTCTCCAAGATCAAGTGCTTCCACTTTGGGGAGATGGGTCATTATGCAACCCAATGCCCAAGGAAGAAGAGTAAAGGAGAGTCTTCCGAGACTAAGGCAGCGCCAGCACGGGCAGAGATAGAAGTGTTGACAGATGATGATTGTGCCATGAGTGCACATGCACCTCTTGAGTGGAAGTGGGGAGACATCGAGCTATAGTCAAATGGAATACAAACGATGAGGGGTAGGATCCTTGAGGTACCTAGCGTCTTGTATTAGACCTTGCTACGGGAGCCCCGATGACGAGTAGCAGGACTGGTTGAGTGGGTCGAGACGGATGCGGATGGAGCGACAGAGAGAGCTACAGTGCAGGAGTCCCAAGACAGCGCAGAGCTAGCAGGTTGCAGCAGTGCGAGAGGCATAGGAGTGTTGCACTAGTGCAGGACGACACAGAGAGGTGTGCAACGGTGAGAGATGTAGGGAGGTGTTGCAGCAGCGCAGAGGTCAGAGAGAGGGAGCACTTGTTAGCGACAGAGGGAGCTTCAACATCAGTGGGTGTTTCTAGCTCAACAGGGAGGTCAGTTACTTACTTTTTCAGTAACTGAGTTGCAGTGTAGCAGTAGGCAGCACGATGCAGCATGATGAGAGGAGGTGCAGTGCGGATGTAGTGCTGGGAGAAAGGACCAGCAGCAACACGAATGCAGAGGGAGTTGTCGTACAGATGCAACAGTGGTAGTGGCAGAACCATGGGTAGCAGTACAGGAGGTAGCAGTGCAGAGGATGGTGGGCAGGAAGGCCTAGCATCAACACAGGTATAAATGCCGGATGATTAGAGTAATACTTAGTGAGGAGTATTGCTAGAGCACAATCCTCGCTAAGAGGGAGTGTTGATTTGGGGTAGCATCGGATGTTCTCTAGCCACGAAATTTGGTGGAGAGGATGGGGCACATGAGATCTCCAATAATCAGAAAGGGTTTGGGTAGATTCTAAACAGATCAGGAGATATTAAAATAACTAATATTTTTAATGGAGTCCCTAAGTCTAAACTTAGGGAAATAAAATTTTAATTTGTATTAATATGAATCTGTGTTAGAATGGTCCAAAAGATATGGATCAAGCCGGATCTAATCTTAGTTGTTGATTAGAGACTTAATCTCGGTCGTTGAGATGTCAACAAGAAAAGTATAAGAGGAGGCTTGAGGGTCACTTGGAGAGCACACCAGAGTGATCAGTCATTCTATTCTTTAGAGTGGGGTTTGCTAAGAGAGATAGAATCAGTGATCAGGAGAGCAGCTGAGGGGCATTGAGTACATAGAAACAGAGAAGGCAAAGATTGTGCCAGGAGAGCAGCGCAACAACCAACGAGAGTGACGCAGAGCGAGCAAGGGCTCAGGCAAGGCCATGTAGAGGCAGCCAAGTGTTGCGCAGAGCACTAGAGAGGCCAGCATGTCTGGTGCAGACGCCCAAAAAGTTGACATATGGCCTCCTGGGGCTAACACAGGGCCAGCGTGAAATAGAGAGGGGCTGACTTAGTCCAGATTGGGCAGACGCTAGGGTTGCAGAGCAGTTTTGTATTGAGGAGCTGCCAGAAGGATTTTCCGAGGTTTCAGCCAGGAGATTTCTCTCAAACTGTGAGGTATAGCTACTATGGAAATTCTCTGTTGGGTAGGCCAATTTCGACACCCAGATTGTACTCAGATATTGCTTAATAAGAAAACCCTCAGATAGCTGCACTGGTTTTCCCGCATTGGGTTTTTCCGGGGACATTGGTCCAAAAATAATGGTGTCATGTGGTGTGTTTGTTC
>APFE031254574.1:22371-70418 GCA_000404065.3 Pinus taeda | reverse complement strand
GTGTGTTTGTTCTTGTTTCTTTTAGTTGCTAATCTGTAATATGTTGAACATGCACTAGTGTTTATTTTCAGTATTTACTTTGTAAATAACTTGTTAAAGAAAAATAACAAGTAGGTAGGAATAAATCAGAAAAAGTGCATGAAGGGTTTCCAAACTAGGTAAACTTAGAAACTTCAACAAAAAATATTGGCAAAGTCTAGTGAGGAATTTCCTCACCCGACAGGCAAACCCTGACACAACTTGCCTTCAGAAACTCGACCCTCTGACCCTCTGCACAGTTTGCTTGACGTCAAGCCTCCAACTAGTCTCTAATGAAGTCGTTCTTCCCTATACTGGATGGAAAAATGCTTCTCTGGCACTCTGGGATTCCTTCCCAGCCTATGGAACTGATGACGTCTTTCCCTCTCAGCAAATCGAATTTGCCTCTAGAAGTTAATGCACAGCGCATGCGTCAGCTTCTTTGTGGCTCTTCTGCCTCTCTGCAAATGCACTCACCGGATCTGGAATACTTCCTCTAGCCTCACTGTCTCTGCCCCTCACGCATTGCTTCAATCTCTAGCTCTCTCCGACAACTGTCTGCTGCTACTCTGGAAATTGATCTGCCAAGAAATTGAACTGCTCAAGTGTTCTCAGATAACGTTCTCCATCACCACATCGACCTCCTCTTATAATCCTCCGTTGGAGAACCAACGACCAAGATTAAAACATAATCGATGGCTAGGATCATCTTTGGATCGATTCATGTGAGTTTCTAGACTATTCTCACCTTATCTCAATTAATACTGATTAATTAACCATATTCCCTAAGTTTAGACTTAGGAAATATTTAAAAAACGGTTAATAATCTAATTGAGACACTTCTAGGTGGAATTTCCAGAAACGATTTCTGGCTTTTGGAGATCTCATGTATTCTAGCCTCTCAACCAAATTTCGTGGCTAGAACACATCCGATCCTACAAAAACTAACACAATATATCGATTTGATGACGTCCTTTGCGATAAGTGTCTTGATGTAAAGATACTTTGTGTCCACATGCTTTGTTTTGGAACGGAAAACCAGATTTTTGGCAAGTTTTATGGCTGATTGGCTGTCGATGAATAAAGATGTGGCTTCTGCTTGAGGAATGCTTAAATTATGCAAAACTCTACGTAACCAAACAATTTCACATGTTGCTTCCCATGCTGATATATATTCTGCTTCTGCCGAAGAAGTGGCCACTGTAGCTTGCTTCTTGCAACTCCAAGAAACCGTCGTTGGCCTCGTGTTCATCAGATAACCTGATGTTGATCCCCAATGATCAATACTTCCAGCAAAATCTGCATCTGAATATCCACCAGGTACAAAGTTCTTAGTCTTTTTGTAAATAAGACCAAAATCTTTCGTCCCTTGGATATATCTAAGGACCCTTTTTGCTACATTCCAATGGCTTTCCCTTGGTTCATGCATAAATCGTGAGAGAATGCTAACTGCATAAGATACGTCAAGACGAGTGGTTGCCAGATAGATCACGCTGCTAATAAACTGTCTATAAGTAGTACTGTTCACCAATTCCCACCCTTCAAATTTTGA
Source organism: Pinus taeda (assembly GCA_000404065.3). Classification (NCBI taxonomy): domain Eukaryota; kingdom Viridiplantae; phylum Streptophyta; class Pinopsida; order Pinales; family Pinaceae; genus Pinus; species Pinus taeda. The sequence goes on along the minus strand of APFE031254574.1, from coordinate 68,848 downwards.
AAGTTTTAAGTTTTGTTCCATTGGGGTGAGAACAGGCTTGCAATCTTGCACTCCAAATCTTTTTAGTTCAGATGCATACTTGCTTTGACTAATGAAAATATTGTTTGGATGTTGGAATACTTCAACTTCAAGATAGTAGTGAAGTAATCCCAGATCAATCATATTAAATCCAGCTTGCAACTCCTTCTTAACTTGAATAATATGATCATTACTGTTCCCAGTAATGATCAAGTCATCCACATACATAACTCGAATCACCATATTTTTACCCTGTTGGCGCACATATAAGGTATCATCAGATTCACTTCGCTTAAAGCCAACCTTGCGAAGATACTCGTCCATTTTTGCATACCAAACTTATGGATCTTGTTTCAACCTGTATAAAGCCTTGATTAGTTTGCATACTTTGTGTTCCTACCCTTTGATCTCAAAACTTGGAGGTTGAGTCATATATACTTCTTCCTGCAAGTCTCAGTTGAGGAAGGCACTTTCAACATCCATCTGTGTAATTTCCATCGTTTTTGAGCTGCTAGTGCAAGTACTAATTTGATGGTGTTCCATTTTGCTGTAGGTGCAAATGTTTCCTCATAGTCGATTCCTTCTTGTTGTGCAAAACCTTTGGCAACAAGCCTTGCCTTGTACTTGTCAATGTCTCCATCTGGCTTATACTTAATTCTGTAAACTCATCCGCATCTGATGGGTTTCACATTTTTAGGATAGTCAACAAGTTTCAAAGTGTTGTTTTCCATCATTGCCTTGTATTCTTCAACCATTGCCTTTTGCTATTCTACATGTTTTACTGCCTCTTTGTATGTGGAGGGCTTAGTAAAATCATTTGTTATTAAAAGAAAATTTTCTTCATTTCTTTGTGAACTTCTTGCTCCTACTTTGTTTTGTTCATCTGGCCTGACATCCTTCAAAAGTTGAATAGCCCATTTAGGCAGTTAATGTTCACTTGTTTGTGGATCTGAATAATCACCATTATTATAAAGTGGATTGATATAAACAAATGTTCTTTGATCATCTGAAGGTTCGGGGAGTGGAGAGTCACTATCAGATGCACTGCTTCCAGAAGATTCAACAGAACTTCGAGAAGATCCAGATGGTCTAGATGAAGTAGGTGAGTTGGATGAACCATTTTCTGATGAAGGCAATTCATCTCATACCAATGGTGTGTACTTGGTTGATTTTTCATTTTGCTTTTCTTTTTATCTTCCTTACTTTCTAATTTATGTAGAAGACTTTCTATCTTCTTGACACTCTTGCTTTTTGTTTCATCAAATATAACATCCTTGTTGACAATAAACTTTCCATTGTATAGAAGACGATATCCCTTCTTTTCATTGGAATACCCAATCAATGTACACTACAAACTTCGTGAATCAAGCTTAGTTCGTTTTTCTTTTGGAACTAAGGCATAACATATTGAACCAAAAACTCTAAGATGTTTGACTCGAGGTTTGAAACCAAACCATGCTTCATATGGTGTAATTCCATCCAAAGAAGCAGTGGGAGACCTGTTCCTTAAGTAGACTGCAGTATGTATTGCTTCTGCCCAATATGAAGGACTTAAATTTTTGAAAGTTAGCGTGGATCTTGCCGTCCCTAACAAGGTGCGATTCATTCTCTTTGCTACTCCATTTTTCTATGGAGTGTAGACATTTGTAAGTTGTCTTTTGATACCATTGTCCTTGCAATAAGTTTGGAATTCATTGGAAGTGAATTCCCTTCCATTGTCTGTCCCGAGAGTGCCAATTTTCTCTTTAACTTCATTCTCAACCAGTTGGCGAAAGGTCTTGAATTTTTCAAAGGTCTCTGACTTTTGTTTCAAAAAGCAAACCCAAGTCATTCTACTAAAATCATCAATTAAGAGTAAAAAGTATCTACAACTTCCTAGAGAAGTCTGTAGAGGTCCACAAATGTCACTGTGAGCCAATTGTAAACACCTGTTTGCACGCCATGAACTTGTTGGAAAAGTCTCTCGACTTTGTTTCTCGTAAATGCAAGCTTCACATCTTGCATTTTCTTTCTTAAAAGTTGGAAGTCCTTTATCCATTCCCTGCTTTTGAAGTTAAGAGAGACTTTCAAATTTTCAATGCCCATATCTAACATGCCACGACCTTATTGGTGAAATATCTGTACTTGCTGCTCCTGCAAACTCAGAATTCTGTGGAATGACTGTTCCTTTCATCCTTAGAAGTTTTCCATCTTTATATCCTGCAATGGTTGTCTTCATATTCTATTTAATGGAATTGATTTTTACTAAGCCATCCTCCATAACAACCTGATGTCTTGCTTGTCGAATCATGACTAATGACAACAAATTCTTCTTGAAAGTTGGTACATACCAAACATTTGAAATAAGTTTTTCTCCAATGCCAGGAAGAGAAACTTTTGCTACAACTTTTCCACAAGGAGTGTGTCTTGTATCATATGCAAGAAAGATTGAATTAAGTTGGTACTATTGAAAAGTCCAAAAGAAGTCACATCGAAAAGTCATATGTTGTGTTGTCCCTGTATCTAAGATCCAAGCATCTTCATGATCACTTTTAAGATACTCGGAGACCTGTAATGTTGTTGATTTTGAACTTTGAAGTGTAGTGAAGACGTATTCTGAGCCATCTTCTTCTTGATCATTAGCAAACTGTGCCAAATGTTGTTGAAACTTTGGAATTTTTTCAATAGAAGTTCGACAATCTTCAACATAATGACCAACTCTGTTACATCTTATACAAACAACTTGATTGAAATCTTTGCCTCTGCCTTGACTTTGTCGTCTGCCTCTGCTTTGTCTTCTACCTTGATTTTCTCCTTTGTTTTGACTTTGTCCTCTACCTGGATTGTTTCCTCTGCCTTGAATGTTTCCTCTTCCATAAATGTTGCCTTTGCCTTGATTTCTACCACGACCTTGTCCTCTATATACTCCTTGATTTTGATTGTTGTGCCCTCTTCCTCTACCTTAGGAACTTTTAGTTGAAGATTTACTAGTGCGAACTTCTGTAAAGAAGACATCTTCTCCAACCTCTTTCTTCTTTCCAAAAGTTTTGTCATGTTGAGCTAACATTTCATTTAATTCATCAAATTTTAACTTCTCTAGATTTCCAGTTACTTGTAAAGTTTCCAAGAAATGTGTATATGAAGAAGGCAAACCAGCAATCAAAATAGTAGTCATGAAGCTATCATCCACTGCTTGAAATCCTGCCTTTACTATTTCCTGCTTAATGTTCTTAAGTATGGAAATGTACTCGAGTACATCTCCCCCTTTCTGTCAATTTTTGTTGAAGCAACTTTAATTGAAGATCAACCCTCTTAGATGCTAGTTGTGTATCAAATAAATCTTAAAATGTTTTCTAGGCAAACCATGCATCAAAAGCATTTTCAATGTGAACATATATTTCATCATTAAATGATGTAATATTCTTAACCCGAAATATTCCTCAAACCCCAGCAAGAACTCCAACCAAATATGTGCAAATGATATAATAACCCAGAAGTGATAAAATAACAGTGGAACAACATATAATAATGTAAACCGGAAATACAAGCAGATACACAAGAAATGCAGCAAGAAATGCTAAGCCATTTTATGATACTAAGCAATAAAATGAGTACAGGAGGTGATCAGACAGATGGCACCTCGACTTGCACAAGGCAAGTGAAAAAATACTCTCAGAATGACAAGAATGGCCTCTCTGCGTGGATGTTGCTGCTGGTGTTAGAAAACAAATGATGATTTGAGGTTGCTCCCCTCCTCAAAAAGCTGAAACTCTGGATTCGGACTCTACTCAAGAAACCCAAAAAAACCTAGAAAGCTTTCTTGGAATGGTCGACCCCCGAGAAAACACCCTCTTGGGGTTCTATGCAGTTCCTCAATGCCCTGCGCTGCCATTGAAGAAAACCCCTCTAAATTCTGCCTGAATCACTGCCAAAAATCCTCTAATGAGACAAGAGCTGGACCCCTGATCAATCACTCAGCATAAATCCACCTGCAAAACCCCAATCCAGCACTACAACCAAAAAGAACTGCGTCCCTCTCCAAGTGTTGCGCAGTACTCCCAAAATGCTGATGAACTGCTGCTGAAATGCTGATAAAACTACTGTTGAAATACCTATGGGAATACCTTGCCCAAACAGGCACTCGAAGTCCCCCGGGGCTAAGGGTGAGATCTCCGAACGGAGACACTCAATGCACTAAACAGTGTTGCAGACTAGCTAAACAGCCAGCGTGCTCAGAAGTCGAAACGACTAGCTCAAAATGCACATAACTGAATGATCCAAAATGAGGGGGTTCCTCTCTATTTTATAGCCTCTGCCTCTCACAATCCCTAGGCTCACCTTCTCCTGCATGATTCCCCTCTTGCCATGTGTTCTTTCCTCCTGTGCAGTCCCTCCATGTGTCTGCGTGGGCCCCATTTCTGCATCCCCCTTTGGCCCCGTTGGCTCCTCCTTAAGTCACAATGTTGAGGTACTATGAAGTGACTTTTTTTATTCTTAAAGTGAGTTATGTCCCCCGTCCTCACTTTTTTTATTTATAAATAACTATAGAAGGAAAAAATTGGGCAAAATCGAATATTCCAATTAGCCATGGCTAATTAGGAATATTACAGTCTCCCCCGGCAAAATGTTGCTTGTCCTCAAGCAACTGAAGTGATGGATGCTGCAAGATCTTCTCACTCTTTCAAGTGGCATCCTCATCCGGCAAATTCTTCCACCTCACCAAGAATTCTCGGACCGTCCTGCTCCGCAGTTGCCTCTCCTTGGTATCAATGATAGCATCCGACTGCAATACCAAATGCCCCTCGTCATCCATGGGTGGTAGCTCATCTGTCACTGTCATCTACTGCCCCAATGCCTTTTTCAGGCATGATACATGGAAAACGTTATGAATCTTGCTACCTTGGGGCAGCTCCAACTCCTATGCAACCTGTCCAACCCTGCGTATCACCCTGTACGACCCATAAAAGTGGGGCTTAAGCTTCTCAACCCCCTTCTGCTTTAGTGACGACTGTCGGTATGGTTGTAACCGTAGGTAGACCATGTCCCCTAGCTCGAACTGTCTCTCCACCCGACCCCTGTCGGCATACAGTTTCTGCTGGTTCCGTGCTGTAGCCATGTTATCCTTGAGAGCTCGGAGAATATCCTGACTCTCTTGGATCCATATCTAGGCTGTGGGAGCCTTGCTATCACCAAACATCACGTTAGCAAAAGATAAAGGATGATATCATGATACCCATATAAAGCATAGAATGGTGACATACCAATGGACATGTGATGTGAAGTATTGTAGCAGTGCTCCCCTAGATGTAGCCACCTCAACCATGCTCGCTGCTGCCCACTGACATAGTTACGCAAGTAGCCCTCTAGCCACTTGTTAAATCCGTCTGTGGGTGATAACTGGTACTCGGTGTCAACTCCGTCCCCACCAATCGGAAAAGCTCCTGCCAAAACCCGCCCATGAAACGGCTGTCCCTATCACTGACGATGGTCTTAGGAAGACCATGTAGCCTAAAGATCGCTCTAAAGAACAGCTCGGCCACCTGTGCTGCTGTATAGTGTGTGTGGATATGGCAAAAAAGTGTGTACTTTGTTAGTCGGTCAACGACGACAAAGATGCAATCCTTGCCCTGTGCCATGGGCAACCTTGTGATGAAGTCCATCGAAATACTCTCCCATTTCCCCTCCGGAATGGGAAGAGGCTGCAATAATCTCGCGGGATGGCTCATTTCTCCCTTGTTCCTCTGGCAAACCTCACACTCCCGGATGTGCCGGAGTATGTCCTCCTTGAGGCCCTTCCATGAGAACCTCTCCCTAATGGCTATGTAGGTTTTGGTAAACCCCTGATGTCCTGCAAACGGTGAATCATGTGATGCCTGGAGTATCTTCTTCTTGAGCTGAGACCCCTCAGTCAAGAAGATCCGGTCCCTGTAATAGATGATCTCATCGTCCACCCTGTACCTATCATCTGCCACCTGCCCATCCAAAACCTCACATGCAAACCTGTCCTTGGAGTACGCTACTAAGAGTTGAGCCCTCCAGTCTGTAACCACGCTCATAAGAGACAACGTGGCTGGTCTACGTGAAAGGGCATCTGCTACCATGTTGTTCTTACCCTTGGCATACTCAATGTCATAGTCATATGCTTGGATCTTGCTGATCCACTTATGCTGCCTCTCCTGTAGCTGCTTCTGCTCCAAAAAGAACTTGAGGCCATTGTGATCAGTCCTCACCCTGAACTTGTTACCCACCAGATACTGCCGGTACTTATGCAATGCATGCATGATGGCCAACATCTCCTCGTCGTATATATAATACAATCTCTCGTGCAGAAGGAGCTTCCGGCTCTCAAAGGCTATAGGGTGACCTCCCTGCATCAACACTGCGTCGATCCCCTCTCCCGACGCATCACACTCCAAAACAAAAGGCTGCGTAAATTCTGGCAATGCAAGCACTGGGCAGCTGCTCATAACCTACTTGAGCCTGTCAAAGGCTCGCTGCGCTGTATCTGACCAACAGAATGCCCCCTTCCTTGTCAAATTTGTCAGGGGTGCAACAAGTTGCGAGAAACCTTTGACGAACTTCCGGTAGTAAGTACAAATGCCAATGAATCCTTGAAGTTCCATCACATTTCTCGGCTCCGGCCATTCTCTGATGGCCCTGATCTTCTCCTCGTGGACTCTCACTCCGTCCACTCCTATGATGTGTCCCAGATACAACATCTCCGTCAACCCAAACTCACACTAGGAGAGTTTGGCATAGAACTGCTACTCCTGTAAGATACGCAACACCGTCTCAATGTGTTGGAGATTGCTCCTCCCAAGTCTTGTTGTAAATGAGAGTGTCATCAAAGAATACCAGCACAAACTTCCTCAAGTGACTACGGAAGATGTGGTTCATGCAGGACTAAAATGTAGCGGGGGCGTTGGTTAGCCCAAAAGGCATCACCAAGAACTCAAAGTGCCCATAGTGACACTTGAAGGCGGTCTTGGGAATGTCCTGGTCCGTCACGCGAATCTGATGGTACCCAGATCTCAAATCAATCTTTGAGAAGAATCGTGCTCCCCTCAACTTGTCCATCAACTCATCGATCCTGGGTATGGGGTACTTGTTCTTCAGGGTCTTCTTGTTTAGGGCCCTGTAGTCAATGCACATCACCAATATACCGTCCTTCTTCTTCACCAAAACCACAGAAGAAGCAAAAGGACTCGTGCTTAGTTGAATGTGCCCAAGTGCCAGCAACTCCTGGATAGCTCGCTCAATCTCATCCCGATAGGCCTTGGGGTGCCTATAGGGGTTGGTGATCACTGCCTGGATGCCCTGCTCAAGCTTGATAGTATGCTCAAGCCCCCATCCGGTGGCTGTCCTGGTGGAATCTCTCCAAACACTATGGCATATCGATCAAGGATGCACTGGATCTCTGGATGTACCGTCTGCTCTGTAGTCCCTGCCTCTGATGCATGCAATTCCATTGCCCACTCTATGTCTCCCTTCCGGAAGACTGCCTGCATCCGATAAGCCGACACAGTCTGAGGCGGATATGTGTGCTGTCCTCGTATCTTCTCATGCCTCCCTATCTTCTCATCATCCCACTCCATCTCTAGGGTCTTCCAATTCGTCGTGACCTTCCCTAAAGTGATAAGCCACTAAACACCCAGTATCATGTTGGTGTCTGGGATATCGACCACGAAAAAGTGGTCAGTCAATGTGTAAGTGCCCATCGTCACTGAAAGCTCTGGAACACAACGGGTACAGGTCATGGTCTGATCTCTTGGGACCAAGACTGAAAACCCATCGAATCTCTCTGTCTGAATACCTCTCCGCTCAACCATCTGTGCATCGATGAAGTTGTGGGTCGCCCCACTGTCAACCAAAACTGATACCTGCTGGCCACGTATTGTCCCTCGTACGCGTAGCGTCAGGTACTTGGGTACTCCTCGCAATGCTGCAAGGGCCCCTCCGGTAGGTGCAAAAGATCAACCACCTGCTGCTGGCGGTGGAGGTGGCAAAGGTCCCTATATGGCATGGCTATCTCCTGCCTCCACATCATCCTTGTCATCCTCTTCTCCACTGCTCTCGGAGAAGACGTCAATGAAATGTGCTTTGCTAGCAGCACATCTATGTCCTGGTGCCCACGGCTCCTGACATGTGAAGCACAACCGCTTCTTCTTCAGCTCCCTCCTAACATCGTCCTCAATCTGTACTCGTCCTGGATTCCCCTTTGGAGTTGGAATCCTCACATCCTTCCCCTTAGACTGAAAGGGTTGTCTTTGGGGGTAAGGTGTCCGGGTCCTGGGTAAGATATCCTGTAAGTCCCGGGTCCTGCTGATAGCGTCCTGGAGTGTGGTTGGTTTAGTGGATCGGACTAAACCCCGAAGTGGCTCTGGTAACCCCTCAACATACATATAGATCCTCCGTGTTGTGGATAAGTCTGGCACCATCACGGAGACCCTCAAGAAATCTGCAATGTAGGTCTCTCGGCTCCTTGTCTGTTTGAGCCTCGTCAGCTCAACGAAATGCTGCTCTGGATCCCTCCGATCAAATCGCTCCATCAGTCTCCTGGTAAACTCAGCATATGTCATCACTGTGGAGTGCCCCAGTGTAACCATCCCGTGAAACCACCAATCCTGGGCCTCGCCATCCAAATGCAATGTTGCCACCTTGATGGCCTCTGCCTCCGACATCTAGTTAAGCTAGAAATAAATGTCCAACTTCTCCACCCAAGACTTTGCCGAATTGTTTGATGAGCCATCAAACGTAGGCAAGTGGAATCTACTCGCTGCACGGTGGGTGTCGCCATCATGGTAATGCCGGTACCCTCTGTGATGGTCGCGGGGTCTGCTATCTCGCTGGAGCTGAACAAAATCTCTGAATGAGAGGGCTTCCCTGAACTCTTGCCCATAGGCCTGGTACTTTGCAAAATAATCGCCCATATGACCGGGCTCTGCCTCCTACTAGGCTTCGGCCCCCGTGTTTGCTCTTGAGAACGTGGGCATGGTAGAGCGTGTAGGGGCATGCAAAGCTACCTGCTGCGCAGTATCACGCTGCTCTGGCAAATGATGGGATGCACTTGATCCCTCACCAATCTGACAAACTCGTGGGCTCTCACGTTGTCTGGCCTCTACTGCCGTGAATCTCTGCCCCATCACCTCAATCTGCCTCGACAGATCTTGCACTAATTTGAGGAGCATATCCGCAAATCTCTTTCCGTCCTCATCGGCCATCTGTTCTACGTCCACTACTGGCTCTCTCTGTTCTGCGTCTACCACAGGCTCCTCCTATTTTGCGTCCACCACAGGAACACAGTCTCCCTCTCCGTAGGTATTCTCCAACCTACGCTTAGTGTCTCTGTACCTCCTACCTCTGTAACAAATGTAGGGTTTTTCCCCCGGTGTCATAGATTGATAGCTCCACAGGTTGAGCCAGATCTATGCTCTGATACCATTGTAATATTCCTAACCCAGAATATTCCTCAAACCCCAGCAAGAACTCCAACCAAATATGTGAAAATGATATAATAACCCAGAAGTGATAAAATAACAGTGGAACAACATATGATAATGTAAACCAGAAATACAAGCAGATACACAAGAAATGCATCGAGAAATGCTAAGCCATTTTATTATACTGAGCAATAAAATGAGTACAAGAGGTGATCAGTCAGATGGCACCTCGACTTGCACAAGGCAAGTGAAGAAATACTCACAGAATGACAAGAATGGCCTCTCTGCGTGGATGCTGCTGCTGCTGCTAGAAAACAAATGATGATTTGGGACTGCTCCCCTCCTAGGAAAAAGCTAAAACTCTGGATTCAGACTCTACTCAAGAAACCCAGAAAAACCGAGAAAACTTTCTTGGAATGGCCGATCGCCGAAAAAACACCCTCTTGGGGTATTGCGCAGTTCCTCAATGCCCTGCGCTGCCACTAAAGAAAACCCCTCTAAATTTTGCCTGAAACCCTGCCAAAACTCCTCCAATGAGACAAGAGCTGGACCCTTGCTCAATCACCCAACATAAATCCACCTACAAAACCCCAATCCAGCACTACAACCAAAAAGAACTGCGTCCCTCTCCAAGTGTTGCGCAATCCTCCCAAAATGCTGATGAATTGCTGCTGAAATGCTAATAAAACTATTGCTGAAATACCTATGGAAATACCTTGCCCGAGAAGGCACTCAAAGTCCCCCGGGTCTAAGGGTGAGATCTCCGAACGGAGACACTCAATGCACTAAACAGTGTTGCAGACTAGCTAAACAGCCAGCGTGCTTAGAAGTCAAAACGACTAGCTCAAAATGCACATAACTGAATGATCCAAAATGAGGGGGTTCCTCTCTATTTTATAGCCTCTGCCTCTCACAATCCCTAGGCTCACCTTCTCCTGCATGATTCCCCTCTTGCCATGTGTTCTTTCCTCCTGCGCAGTCCCTCCCTGTGTCTGCGTGGGCCCCATTTCTGCGTCCCCCTTTGGCCCCCTTGGCTCCTCCTTAAGTCACAACGTTGAGCTACTAGGAAGTGACTTTTTTTATTCTTAAAGTGAGTTATGTCCCCCGTCTTCACTTTTTTATTTATAAATAACTATAGAAGGCAAAAATTGGGCAAAATCGAATATTCCAATTAGCCATGGCTAATTAGGAATATTACAACTGAAGATTTAATTACTGCTAATTCTTTGGCATTCTTGATCTCTCATTTAGCAAGTGAGTCTGCATCTATAGGTTTGTTTGGTTTAACATCACCATCACATACATCTTGCCAAAGTTCATTGTAAATTAAAGTGATTTCTATGTGCCTTTTCCATGTTTGTAATTCTTTGTGCCTTCAAGTTTGTTAGTCTTAGAAAATAAATTTACCAGCTGTGCTAGTTGCCATATATTTTGCTTCAGTTGAGCTCAGAGCCACGAATTTCTGTTTCCTACTGCACCAGTAGGTCATTCCTGATCCAATGTTGAAACAATACCCAATTGTACTTTTCCGATCTACTGAACTTCCAACCCAATTTGCATCAGTGAACCCACTCAACCTGATGTCATTACCTTTGGTGTACAATAGTCCATGCTTGACTGTTCTTTGTATATACCTGAGAACATGTTTGGCTACTGCCCAGTGCACCCTCTTAGGTTCCACCATGAACTGACTGAGGGTGTTGATAACATAACAAATGTCTAGCCTGATATTGACCAGATATATCAGGGACCCTATGAGCTGCATGTACAAGGTGGTATCAACGTCTTTATCTTCTAATGCATCAATCTTCTTCCAGTTGGTGATCATTGGAGTAGCCATAGGTCTACAGTCCTACATCCTGAATCTCTTCAAGATTTTTGTAGCATATCTCCCTTGTCCAAGGAAGATCTCACCCTTCTGTTGCCAAACTTCCAACCCCAAGAAATAATGCATCTGTCCCAAATCCTTCATGTCGAATTTTGTGGCTAGGTTTTTCTTGCAGTCTTTGATGAGCTTGGATGATCTTGTTAGGACCAGCATCAACATAAATTCACTTTTCATAAATTCATTCTTCCCATAAATTCATCTTTCCCAGCTCATGTGTCCTCAAAATCATCATTTTCATCATGTGGACCCAAGGAGGACTCATCTTCTTGTTCATTACCTAGATGTAATGTCCCAAATGAAATAAATTTGGAGAAATCTCTTCACATAAAATTTATTATGCATTTAACAAAATATTGCCATGTAAAATTAAAGACAAATAGAGCACTGCAATCCATAACACACTGAACAAGAAAATTCTCAGCTTCACTATATTAGATAAGTTGGGGTTTTATATGCACATACAACCCATATAGATGAGATGAAAAGATGGCCTCAAATAGATCTACAATAACGCTGCAAATCGGCCTCCAAAACAAATCGAAAAGCAATACACTGCAACTTGTGAACCTTGAATGGATCCACTAAGGGAAGAGATGGGTGCTCGCCCACTCTCACTGAATCACCCTAGGGTTTCCGTCTTGGGGCTACTGCTGAAGTAGAGAACCACGTTCTCAAACCTCTCCACAAGAAGAAATCTCAAATCCCAGATGTCTCCAAATAATCTTCTTCTCTTTTATATCTCTGATGGATAGATCTCCAAGCCTCTAGAAGCATCTTATCTTATTATTTTATTATTATTCTAGAAGCTCCTCCATTGACTTTATCTTGAGTGACCCTTTTATTTTATTTTATTTTACTTAAGTCACTTTTAAGTTTTGGCCCATTTCCTCTAATTAATTATTTTTCTTTAATTAAATGACTAATTAAAGTCATTTTAACTAAGGAAAATGGAAAATGGCCCACCATACTCTCTTCGACCACTGGAAGTCTCTTTTCAACATCCCATCCTGTAGATCTTCTTGTTCCGGTTCCAACAAGCTATTACACTGAGGTGTTCCATCAATTAATCTCTTCGGAATGCCACCTCGAGCATAATTAATTAAGTTATGCCCAATAATAACACTAATTTTTGAAAGTTGGTGGAATGTGACGAAACGAAAGACAAATTGTGCGGATGATGGAATATGCCAAGCAAAGGCCATCAAATCCCATAAAAACTCCTCAAAATTCCATCAGGACCCCTGATGACATAAACTTGCTCCACTGACCTAGCCATTCCTTGCCTTGGAAATTCACCCTCGCTGTACTATGAAGAAGAATAAAAATGGGGACGTGACAGTCCTCCCACCCCAAGATTGTTTGCCCTTAAGAAATCCAAATCTGTGGACCAATCTGGTGGCTTGATGCAACTAAGACCCAATGCTTGGATCCCATATAAACCATTGGGTGATGCTCTGCTCCTGTGTCATCCCACCATGAACGGACCCCTCAATGCCCGGATCCCAGACCAATCTCTGATTGCTCTTGTCATCAACAAATCCTCCTGGATCCTAGTGCCACCAAGAACAAGTATCAAGGCTCCAACTGTTCTATAACTCCTCCCATGAACGCTGCTCCATCCACCACGTACCAACTCATCACCTCTCTCCAATCCAACCTCGGGCATAGGTCGAGGTCAACCCCACTCATCTAAGTGCCCCTGCTGTACTGTGCCTCGAGCTAAGGTTGATACTCCATCAAAAGGATACCAACTCATGATCTCCCGACAATCTAAGTCATGGACTCCGGTGTAAGGAACAAGTCTACTATGTTGATGTTGGTCCATGCTGAACTGCTAATGCTCTACCTGGTCAATCAAAACATGTCCAAGAAATCCTGCCCCTCTCTCTCTAATGGGAAAAAGTGGACAAACTGTGCTGCAAACCTCGTCTATGTGCTCCTAGAGAGGGTTGTTGCCTGAAAATGCTATAGCTCGGTTGGCTGCCACTACATCTGTTTGCACCTCATCAATGGGTAGACCCAAAGATGGATGCAGTGCCATCTCCAACAGCTCTTGCCAAACTACCTTATCAATCTCCAACACCTGCTGAGGATAGGTGTCTGCAAATATGGCCTCCTTGCAAATTGTCTGTACAAACTGTCTCTTCGTCATCAATGGCTGACCCGAAGGATGGCTGCTCATCCTCCACCATCACGACCTCAACATGAACCTCCAACTAGCTCTCCCCAAAAATCGCGTCATGCATACTGTGCATATCATCCTCCTTAGCTGACTCATGCTCCACCATACGCTGCTCATGCTGAATCATCGCTGGTGACTCATCATCTTGAATGTATCCCATAGGGTCCCCTGACTGCTCACCATACAAACCCGAATATAAATCTGGCCTGCTGTCAACAACTCCACATGACCCATGCTCCTCAGAGGCATCCTCGTATGAATCCATGGACTCTGTCCAAAGAAGAATCCTCACCCTGAAAGTCAAAAGGGATCTCCTTCTGCTCTACCTCTATCATCTCCTCAGTGTCACTCAAGCATGAGTGATCAGGTCCCCAAGGTCCCTTGCAAATGTAGCAGAGACTTCTCCTCTTCAGCGCATTGTTGCTGTATGATCCACCAAACCTGAGCAACTCTTCCCTAGTCAATTGTCTCTTGAACAACCCAATTTTTTTCTCAACCAACCTTTCGGCTAGTTCATAAGCAACATGTGAAACCAACTGTTCTCTCCTCCAAATGGTCAACAATCTAGCCCGCAACTCATTGCAAATGGCATCACGATCTCCCATAACTGAAGACAAAATGGATAGCATGTTTGCTTTGACCGTGTCAGAGTGATGTCTCCTAATGTTAAAGAAACATTGGAACATCTGATGGAGCAAGTCATCACAACCCAAATCAAGCATGATGTCATAAGATTTAACCAAGGCAATGTCTTCTAGAATCTCAAGTTTCTTCCCAAAAGTAGGACCCTCACTGTTATCCAAATCCTGAAATGTCTCTACTATCAATCTGAAAAATCCCCTCATAATATCATCATTGTAAGGGGGTATAGGTGCAGTCAGCCTCAAGATGTTACTAAGACAAGATGCAATTGGAAGTTTGATCCCTTCACAAGGGTACTCCATGAACTTGGGTTGTATTAGTGCAAACATGGTTGGTTTTAGAGACCAACTTAGTTTCTTCCCCTCTGATTGACCCACCTTGTAAAGAAGAGAATCTAGTTTGTCCAGTTTGAAAAGAGCTTTCATTGTGATCCTTATGTGTTTCAAATCTGTCCCAAGTGCAAAGATTTTGTGTCCTATGTCCGACTCCTTCTGCAAATCCTTTGGTTGCTCTTGTTGAAGAATGGCATGGAACCTTCTTGAGAAAGGTTTGTTGATTGTTGCTGTTGATTGGAATTTATGAGGGTTTGATCCATGTTTTACTTCAAGCTGCTTTGACTGAGCTCTCCTGACTTATAACGCAACCATACAATGATGAGGTAGCTCAAGACTCAGACTTATTTAAGACTTGACAACAGAAATATAACAAATTTCTTATTATGCAGCAACTAGCAGGTGGATACAAGACATGCGATGTTTAACAATGAAATAACAAGGGGACACCGCTATTGTAAATTATGACTATAAACATAACACTGCTAATAGGATCAGGTAGTGTTGTGTAGAAGAGAGGCTCTATTACTGTAAGTGACTTCACTTGGGAAATCAACTCTATCCCTTGGTGGAATTTAAACAAAGTGCTGTGTAATCCCAACAGTTGAATGAGGTAGGCTGCATACATGTTTTCGTTTCAAAGAGATACATGCACAGTCATATATTGATGCCCAAGACGGCCATAAATTACCAGAAATGATAAGGCACTGTAGATGATTTATTTCTATCGTAAATGAGCTTCCCTTCACTTACTCAGAAATACATAATGGCTACTAATTGATATTTATCCTCAGGAATAAAGGGCATTTAAATACAAAGACTTCAACTATGATAATGCAAGCTGCAGGGTAAAATAAAAAGATTGCAAATAGAGTGGAGGAACCTGGGTTGTTTAATTCAGCACCTTGAAACCACAGGAAACATCCAGAATTAATGAACAACTCCAGGGACTTGTCCTCCGTGAAAAAGAAAACCATATTTTGTCCAGTAAGGAGTAGCCAATCTCTGAAAAATATGGATGACACCAAGCTCGAACCCTGCACTAATTAATGCGTTTCTCCTTATCAGTCCTTTTTCTTTACCAACAACAATCATCAATCATCAACATTTAAAGTCACACTCAACCTTATGTGGTGTTGGCATCAATATGCATCAGCAACATCAAGGCTGGTAGGCTCTCGGCTACACATATTGACAACCCATTACTGACAAGATATTGGTTTGGACTCAAAAATACACCCCATGCATTAAACATGACAACAATATATCATGACGAACAATTATTATCCCTTAACCAACGTACTCATGAACTCTACCCTCACAAGGCATGGTAGACATAAACTCAGAGCTCTATGACTGACTAGCAAATTATCCCTGCAATACAAATTATACTAGCACACAAATGCTCTGCCTTCTATTTCTGCAATACAATGTACCAGCATACATTCAGTTACAAGTGTGCCCTAGAGAATGCCACGACCCATAAATATAGATATTCGGCCTTCGATGGATGTCCAAACCTCTGCTGGCTTCAAATGGAAACTTGGATCTGGACGTTTGCTTGACTTGGACCTAGGATTCTCTGTGCTGTCTCATATTAATGGGCGGCCCCCTCCTATGGATGTGAGGCACACCGTATTCGTTTTCCATAGGCAATTGAAAACCGGCCTCGGCTAGTGGAAGGATTCTGTCTTCCGAATATCCTTGGCCCACTGATCTTTGCCTTGCTTTGGTTTAACACAATCACGCCAACATATTGAAAAAGAAATCACGTCCCTTGACTCTACCCAAAACGTGTTCACGGTGGTTTACACGATGGCTGCGTCAGGGTTGTCTATTGTGCATATCAGATGACTCCTTTGGAAATCCGGTGATGTGAGGGATTATGGGTCTGTTGATGATCGTAGCCGCCGCCAGAGATTCAAAATTCTAATGTGGCTCCCACAATGCAAAATGGTTCCTTTGAGATAAATCGAAATAATTTAATAATATCCCTTGTAAAGCTTGAACTTTGTATTCAACACTCAGAATGAATAGATGCGGCTCTAGCAGAACCCATCCACAAGACTCAGTTTTCGCCCCTGCTGCGTTTGTGGAAGCATGGTGTCGTGTTGATCTGTTAAACGTCACATCACCTTATTCGTATTGCCCCTTGCTTTGAATCAAACAAATGTTGTCGGCAATGTAATCTCACAATTTTGATCTCCCTCGTTCAATTTTGCAGAATAATCAACGACCCTTTCTTTTGAATCTCACTTTAATTTCAAAAAGATTTTGACAACTCTTTAATCATGGTCTTTCTAATAAACATTGGCTCCCATGATATAATACAAACTTCACAAAGAGTCGGCCCCTTTAAAAAAAAAGAAAATTCTGCAGCCTCTTCAATTTATTACTCTTTCTCTTTGGCATATAGTAGCCATTTCTGCTATTCGGACCCAATCAATAATTAACTTTAGCCTTCTATTAAGGAAATCGACCAATAGGTAAAAGCATTATGCGACTCTCTATAATAGCTGCAATTGGGAACTGAGAAACCTGTAGGCTGAACCAAAACCAATGCTCTGATACCACTGTAATGTCCCAAATGAAATAAATTTGGAACAAGCTTTTCACATACAAATTATCATGCATTTAATAGAAGATTGCCATATAAAATTAAAGATAAACAGAGCACCGCAATCCATAACACACTGAACAAGAAAATTCTCAGCTTTATTATATTATATAAGCTGAGGTTTTACATGCACATACAACCCATATAGCTGAGATGAAACGCTGGCCTCAAATATATCTACAATAATGCCACAAATCAGCCTCCAAAAGAAACTGAAAAACAATACACTGCAACCTGTGGACCCTCAATGGATCCACCAAGGGAAGAGATGGGTGGTCGCCCACTCTCACTAAATCACACAAGTGTTTTCGTCCTGGGGCTACTGCTGAAGTAGAGAACGACGTTCTCAAACCGCTCCATTAGAAGAAATCTCAAATCCCAGATGTCTCTAAATGATCTTCTCCTCCTCTTTTATAGATTTGATGGATAGATCTCCAAGCCTCTAGAAGCATCTTATTTTATTATTTTATTATTATTCTAGAAGCTCCTCTATTGAATTTATCTTAAGTGACCCTTTTATTTTATTTTATTTTACTTAAGTCACTTTTAAGTTTTGGCCCATTTCCTCTAATTAATTATTTTTCCTTAATTAAATGACTAATTAAAGCTATTTTTAAGTAAGGAAAATGGAAAATGGCTCACCATACTCTCTTCGACCATTGGAAGTCTCTTCTCAGCATCCGATCCTGTAGATCTGCTCGTTCCAGTTCCAACGATCTATTGTGCTGAGGTGTTCCATCAATTAATCTCCCCGGAATGCCAGCTCGAGCATAATTAAGTTATGCCCAATAATAACTCTGATTTTTGAAAGTTGTCAAAATGTGACGGAACGAAAGGCAAACTGTGCGGATGATGGAATATGCCAAACGAATGCCATCAAATACCATAAAAACTCCTCAAAACTCCATTGAGACCCCTGATGACTTAAACCTGCTACATTGACCTGGCCATCCCCTGCCCTGGAAATCCACCCTGGCTGTACTATGAAAAAGAATAAAAATGGGGACATGACACTAGATTCCTAATGTCTTGGTGATGTTCGATGAAAGATTCCTCTTGGATGCTTAATGCAGGGTGTACTTGGAAAAGTCTAAGAAAGTAGTCAATGAACTCTGCAATAGATGAGATGCTCCTAGGTTCGTGATCATGCAGCCATGAGTTATGACCACCGCGGGATCCCATGAACAATAACATAAGGACATCTTGCTGGACAACCTTCTCTCTTGAAGCATGTGCATTAAATCTTTCTATGTGGTCAATTGCGGAGAGTGGATCACCATCAAATACAGGCACCCCACGTACCATCCTTCCCGTGACATGATTAGAATGTCTAGGGATGCTAGCAATGTCCAAAGTAGGAAATTTACGAAAAAATGACAACCTATTTGAGGTATACATGAAACATATGTAGGAGTCACCAGGGTGAAATTAAAGATGCCTAGAAAAATGCTTGCTTCACCCTACAAGCATCGACCTTAAAGTTCAATGAAGAACTAGGGCTTCGTTCTTCCAATGGAGTCGCCAATAATGATAGGTCAATATGTCATATGGGGGAAAAACACAAGTTTCGTGTCCCCGACAATGACGCCAAAATGTTATTGCTCAAACTAGTAGGGGATCTAATGGGATCCCCTAAAGGGAAAATGCTAGGCCAAGGGCAACAAATGAAGACTTAGCCTACTGTCACCTCAGCTAAGGCTCCCTTCTATTTACGGACTTTCACCAATGGGAGGAGACCCGGTATGTATGGAGTCACCAATGAAGGATAAGTCAATGGATATGAGTGACCCTTTCCCCAGAAGATTTTGAAGGATGGAGCTTCCTTGCTTTGTAAGCAAGGTACTATGTCTTCTAGGGAAAGGAAGAGAGGATTTGAGGGTTAGGTTTAAGGGATAAGACTTGTGAAGGAGCTCCCCAATCCCTAAAATCCTTGCTAAAATTGGTATCCCTGATGCTTCTTGAAAAATGATCTTTCAAAGGAGCGGGACCACACGGGGCCAAGTGGACCCGGTCTAGTGTACGAGGAAAGTATGTAGCAACCAATGATATTCTTACCCTAGGCAAGGTGGGGGAAAGGATCAAAGAAAGTATTTTCACTCGAAGATGTTTTGACCCTATGAGGTGCTAGCCTTGGGGATGGCAGCGTCGATTTTGATCCCGGAGCTAGGGCTTGGCTTTTCTCCCAACTCCACTGTGGGGATGTCTTCAAAATTGGAGAAGAGCTAGAGGAAAGGTCAACGCAGAAGACCCTATGAGATCAAATGTTTTTGATGGCTAGCTTGTCAGGAAATTGATCCCTAGGTACCCCAATGTGGCTAGACATGGAAGGAGGTGAAAGAATATGAGTTTTAGTGACCACCCTTGGTAAATCAGTGCCTTAATCTTTGGCAGAATGGAGTCTATGATGAATATGATTAGAATTTCTTGGTTCCTAGTCAAGGAAGCCTCAAGATCACTTCGCTTGCAGTCAAGAAGAAGCAACCTTGCAGTTTTTATACTTCGATGTGCAAAAGGAATGGCTTCTTAAGGTCAAGTTCTTTGATAGAATTACTCCTTGGAGATTTCGCTCATATTACATGGCCCATACATTGAGAGATGCTATAATCGAGACAAATTCCATAGCTTTAAGTAATAAATGCATGCAACAATTAGCCCTAGAACAACAAAAATTCTAGTCCAACATGTATGACAAAAGTAAACAAGAATAACATAAAAAAGCTCGTACTTACATGTAATAGAGTATATCCAACCATTCACAATTGACAATATAGAAGCTCCAAGAGAAGATAGACCAATATCCACACATCAAAACTCATCCATAAAGCTCCAATTCATCCTTTAGAAAAAGTGCGAAAATATGAAGAGAGATAAGAGATCAAAACCAAAGTGATGATGAGCAAATGATCTCATCTCACTTGTATTTATACACAACTTAGGAGTTTGAATTAGCCTCCTTGGCCTACATAAGCCCCAAAAATAAAGTAATGTTCTAATAATTCAACCTTTGGTGACAAGCCCACCCAACTAGCTCATAAATGAAAAATTAAGCCTCTCAAGAGGTCAAATAATAATCTATGCATGTCGTAGGGCCCTCTAAGAGGTCTAATGAGGTCCATGGGTTCCACAATGAAGAATAGGACCCTCAAAAGTAGTGGACAAGGGGTTGGTCCCTTGTAATAACCTGTGGTGCTCCAAATGACATGTGGGGGCACACAAGTATCCTCATGGGTCTCTAAACAAATCGAAGATGTCGGTAGATTGTCTGGAAGGGCTAGGATGATGGTGTAGGTGATGCCATATCATTGTGCGAGTCTTGGATCATCTGCCAAGTGTATGGTGCAAATCTGGGGCTAGTTGGGCATGATGGATTAGGTGCATTTTCCTCGTCCAATAAGTGAACCACGAGCAATTTCTGAATGGCTGTGGGGATCCATGGAGTGTTGTCTGTTGCTATTGAGGCCCATGGCTCTCAACGCACACCCTCCAATTGCCAATGTAGCCCTCTGAAGGATTAGGACCTCATATAGGGAGACCAAACCCAAAATGGAGACCATCTGCAACCCTGCATTAGATCCAATGCATCCCCTAGCCTTCTAATACAACAAGTCATTAGAGAAATCGAGTAAATGAGCTTGCCAAATCATGGACCACAAGTGGGTACTTCATAATGGCTTGCCCTTCAATAATGGGCTTCGGTATGTGCCAATGTCTCCTAAACTCCAAATGGGTTTAACCAATAATCCTAGTAGGTGGTTTATACTTCTAAAGGGGATAGTATAGTCAAGGTACATCCTTCAAAACATGGTGGAATGTGACAGATAGGTGAATGAAGTAAGGGATGAGAAGGGGCAGTCCTGGGTCACATGCTGGGGTACAAGGGTAGCTAATTAGAGGGAAGCCCATGCTTAGGTTTATAATGTATAGGATTGAGCAATCGTGGTACATGAGGTGCCCCGACCTTGATTTTTCCACCCTTCTTTATATGCCTTTTTCCTTTTTATGATTTTCTTTGATTAATTGCTCGGGGCTCAAGGGGTAAGAGCATGATGTATAAGATATAGCAGTGAATACCCCCTTTTAAGGTGGGGCGGTTCATTGCCCACTAGAGGTTGGGACAATCATGAGTTTCTATATGATGAAAGAGGTTCATAGAACCTATAGGAACCAGGGTGATGGCCATGATGATGGGGTAGAGCTTATGTATTGGCTTTTTCCCACGTGCTAAATGTGTTTGTCCCGACCATCTTTTGCTTTTTGTGGTACATTTTTTTGTTGAATGTGGCCAAATGTGCTTTTATCTTTCTTTTTAGCTTCATTCTAAGCCATGACCCAAGGTTTGGGTAAGGGGAAGGGGCATGCTAACCCTATGTGGACCCAGTGGAGGAATGTGGACCTAGGTGGGAGAAATGATGAATGGTGTAATAATGAATGGAAATAGGGTAATATAAGCGGATAAGGGAGCGGGACCACGCAACCAAAATTGGGGTTTGTAATGAAATACCATCCTTAGAGCCAAATGGTCAATAAAAGAGATCACACAGGACTAGAATCCAAGGTTAATACCTAAAAGGGGTCTAGGGGACAAGAGCACAGACCTAGCCCATTCTTTCCATCGAATCCCCCCATTAATCCATGCCCGGAAGTGTCCATGATAAGGAAACTATAATACTCAATTTCAAAATGACAAGGCATACCTTTAGGTTCGGGAAGCTCATCTTCAAACATACAATCATCGCAGATCGGTGAGGGACCACATGGTTGGCTTAGGTGTCGGAGAAATGGCACAATGAGCTAGTTGGTGGCTGCAAGGGGCTGCCGACTGAGGACCATCTTGGAGAAAAAAATTCTCCTAGAGTTATTTCTCACAAAATGGTGGGTAACATGCCCAAAATTCACAATAACCATAAACCAATGATGTCAAAAGAGAACAAGATCGCTTATCCACTTAGAACATTTATCCAATGAGACAATAAGATTGTAGATGTTCTTAGCCAATATTTCTCAACAATAATACAAGTATAAGAGATATGTAATTAGATTTCACCAATCCTTGAGGTAAGAGCACTTGGACAATGATTATCAGATTCTCAATGTACGAAGACAATAAATTGCTCAATGATATTCTTTAAACACAATTGAAACAAGACACTTCAATGCCAATTAGATCTCAATGCCCAAAGTAACCTAAAACATTCAACAAAATTATGAGATTAGAGCGTAGTGTTTCAAGTGCCTTGTGAGTGAGCGTAGTGCAAAGTTAATGACCCTTAGAGATTATGATCTTACAAGGGACAAGCAAATGTCAGTGTCCTTATCCAATCTTACCAATGCTAGACAATAAAAGCACTTTAAACAATGAAACAAATGTCCTCCACAATGAACTATTAGAGTGTGAGCAATGTTATCCAAGCAAGGGAGATTTATGACAGCAATAAATTACTTAAGTTCTATAGCTCCTTTAGGTGTCAAATGAGATGCATATGTGTGTTACTGTTAAATATGGGCAGTAGAAACCCAAGTGTCAAATTACTTTGCTAACACAATAATTTAGATGTATCAACCTTCTTATGATGCTCTTTGCCACTGTTATATCAGACTTACTATGCAGAGATGACAGTCACCAAAAAAATTAGATCTATGCCAAATGATGAATGCCCAATTAATGCAATAAATTCCTCAATATCTTAGGAAACTTATAGAAGATTATTGTGGTACTAAGACGGATTTTTTTACCACTATTAAGAGTTGGGACTGCTGTAGCAAAACAGGGATGAGGAAAGTGTTTGAGAGGCAAACCAATGCCCCTAGGCCTTGAATTTCATTTGCCCAACTTGCCAAAAGTTTTCCAATGACTGGAACACCTACAAACACCAAAGTTTATGCCAAATACCTCTGCAAAACACACCAAAACTCAGTCCCAAAATCAAATTCTCAAACAGGGATGGAAAGAGGGGAAGAAAGGCCCAAATTATGGCTGCCAAGGCCTAGTAGTCCCGCGGTTAGGGGAGCAGAGACCAACAAGGGCTTGTGTTAAGGAAGCAAACCCCACAAGGGCTTTCCCTGAGCCCTAGAGGGGCTGCGACCAAGGAAAAGGATTCAAAGAAGCCTATGACAAAGGCTAGAAGGCTCAAAAGAGTCCATGAGAAGGAAAACGGAGGGGAAAAAGGGGAGCCGAGGGCAAAGGAAGGCTAGTAGAGGAGATGGAGAGAGGAGAGAAGGTCGAGGGAGCTAGACGAGAGGGCAGATGGTGGATTGGAAGGGGTAGTAAAAGAGAGGAAAGGCCTGCGACAAGCCTAGGAGGGAAGGTCAAGGGCCCTAGGCCTTACGGCCAGGCCTACAAAGGCCAAAACGGGGTGACAACAACCCTAGAAAGCGCCACACTAGGGCTTTAAAGGCCAAATTAGGCCAGTGGCTAGGGCTGCAAGGGAAAAAGGGGTAGTGGCTAGGCTTAGAAAGGAGGATGCTAGGCATGGAGACCCTAGAAAAATTTTAAACCCTCACCAAAATGTGATTTTTCTTCAGATCTTTAGTATTTGCCAAAATCATTGCAAAATTCCTTGATTGCTGGCCTTGCGAAAATTCTAGAGACTAGATCTTACCCTCAAGGGCCTAGATCTAGCTCTAACCTAACAAATCTTCTTGAATATCACCTGCACAAATGAAAATAAAAGTGCCTAAAACCCCAATATATACAAAATTTGAAAAATAAACCCCAAACCCCAGTTAGCTGCAAGCAAGTGCTAGAAAATTATTCTACAAAACTCATCTATAAAATTAATTTACAAATATATAAAAATTATACAATGCTTGAAAGATTTTTTGGAAAAATATTTTTTATGATATTTGACAATGGCTTGATGTATTTGAAAAATAGATGTTAACCATAGCTTTAGCAAAGAAAAAAATCACATAAAATATCTGAAGTGCAAACAAGGTCAGCCCGTGCCCACAGTTTGTGAACTTGGAGCCCAACGACTGGGGAACCGACAAACTCTATATATATTTCATAAGAAAAATCGTTAGATCATACAATTAATCGGATCACCTAAGATAAGTCCAAAACTTACCAATAGAATGTACCTATCATCTACAAATGAAATAACAATTCATACGATATTGAAACACAATATAGGAAAGCACATACCTAGCACATACCATAGATCAATGAGACAAAGACACCATGAATTGTACCCCAAAGTATTTTATTTTGAGATTCAAACGTTCCCAGCAGAACAATGGCTTCACACCAGTGTTTAGAAAATTACATCTAACCAAAGATGATGAATAGAAGCAAAATGCCTTCTATTTATAGAGAAATCCCTCCTAGTGGAAAATAATTGCTAGTTGGCTTGATCCCCATCAAAAGTATCCCGACCGTTGATAAAGCTTTGATCAATTTTTAATCTTTGCTGTCGAAAATACTTATTTTTGAGGAATTTTCAAATTTCTCTTTAAAACCAATTTTTTTAGTTCAAAAATAATTATTTTGAAACTTAACCACCAAGGTCCCAGGGTCCAAATTTTCTTGAAATTTCCAATATTTCGTTGGTGGAAGACCTCTAAAAATTAACTTCTTTTAGACCCACGAATTTTTTCCACTTGGAAAAATTAATTTCTCTAACATTTTAATTTCGACTCTAAATTAATTAATTTTCTGGCTTAGGATTTAATTTTATTTTTGCTCGAAAAACTAATTATTAGACTCATGAGGGGATCAATTATTTTTCCACCTTCAAATATTTTAGCCATGCTGTCTAGTCATGAGGGACCATGCACTAAAAATATTTTTACATAAGATTTTACAAATTCAACCCTCAAAGGGGGAATACCCGTTCGTTATAGACCCTCATAATATTTATCCAATTCTGCTACACAATGTGATTTAATAGACAGAGTGATTTGTAATAAAATAATTTAGCCAATTAGCTTAAAGTATTTCTAGATCTCTTTTACAATACACTCGATTAAAACACTAGGACTCACCTAAGACTTTGACAATAAATTCCACCCTAGCTTTGGGGTTGAGGCTAGAGGGAAACACTATGCTGATCATCCGTGTTTATAAACATAGATAATTAGTGAGACGAAAAACCTCTTAGGATGAAATTCGTCGCCAAAATCATAGGCTTACCTAGGTTGTTACATAATTAAATGGTTGTACTAACATCATTTACATTATAAATTTGCAGAATGGGTTTACAATGACATGGCAGATTGCTGGCTGATGATTCTGAACTTTGAAACTTTTTTGTCAAGCTTCTGGATCCTACTTCCTTGGAATGTTGAAAAAATGGGTGCAACAGGCTCCAAGGAGGGAAATCTATGGGACAACTACTAGACTATGTGACAAAAATGGGGCAATGACCCACTATCACAAGTTCCCTGCTCTTTACAGACTTTCACTGATGGGAGGAGTCTCGGTAGGAATGGAATCACTAAGAATGAATAGACTAATGATTAGGTGTGGAGTGGTTCCACAAAGTTCATTCAAGGAGAGATCCAATAATGGTTCAATGCTTCAAAGAAGCTAAAATCTCTCTAGAAAAGGCTAAGGGGGAGATCAAGACTTAGGGTTTGAGATATGATGACGATAATAGGTATTTTTAGGTTAAGGGTCTGAGTGATAGGGTAGGATTTATTAAAGAAGCTCTATGTGATGCTCTAACACTTTCAAAAAGATTTTTTGCTCATTTTGAGAGACCTAGGAAAGACTTGCACTAGACCTAGGGTTTTATGAATAAATGTGGGAAGAAATACTTTCGAGTTACTCACTAGGTCAAGGCAAGGGAGGATAAGGGGTTTCTTATAATTTATTCCAACGAATACTATGCTTATACAATCCTCAAAGAATTCCTCAAGGTGAGAGAGAGACCTAGGTTTTTCGTCTTGAAGTAACACCTAGGGCAAGAGATTTTATGGATGAAAGTTGAGCGGATGCCCACCAAACTTGGAATATAGGTAGCCTAGACCCTGAGCTTGATGTTTGGACGCTTGGATTCTTGAAAAATTGACTCCCAAAAATTTTGCTACAAGCCCTAAATTTTTGCCCTACCTTTAGGGGAACAAAATTTAGGAGGAGAAAATATGGAGAATGAGGAGTTTGATCACCAAAATCCTTGGACTAGTGCTTAGTCCTTTGGGTATGGAGTCCTAGATGCTTTTAAATTGGTCAAAACCGTCCTTAAGGAGGCTAAAGATGGATGCCCAAGCAATCATCCTTTAGCATCTACCCACTCAAGATTTATGGAGTTTTATGGAAGAAAGACAAAATTTCATCCACTAGGAACATTCATCATTTTCCATATAATGAGTAACATATGCAATTTCCCACCAAATAACTTTCCAAAAATGGTTTTCAATAATTAGGGCACAATAACATTAACCTAGTTGCAACAATTCCATACATTAGGCATTATTCCAAGAAAATATTCAACAAGAAGCACTTACAAGATGACAATATGATATATCCATCCACAAATCATGAGATAGCTCCAATGAAGATCGAAAATTTCAGCTCCAAATGTCAAAATGCATCAAAGAATCTCCAATAGCTTCCAAAGAAAAAGTGCAAGTTCTTTTACAAGAGAAGAATCCAAGTGATGATGATGATGAAATACAAATGAGGCTTAGTTCTATTTATATGAGCCTCTCTATATCGAATTAGTCTGATTAGCCCCCAAAATATTAAAATAATGAGCAAGAAACAAGCCTTGGTCACAAGCCGACCAAGTAGCTTTAATAAATTTTGATTTAGCCATCCAATTGCTAGCTGAGTCGATGATGTCATGCTAATGCAGGGCCATTGGAGGGCCATGTTGAGTCCTCTAAGTGCCAAGATGTGGGAGAGGGCTCCATACAGTATGAAGGAGGGGATGGCCCCTAATCCTCCATGCCAGTCATCACGTGGGGCCCCAAAGTGGTGTTGGGGCATAAATGCTGGTCTTGTGGGTCTCTTGATGATAGATGAGCATGTATAATGCTCCAAATGAGGGCTCTGTCGATGGTGCTTGTCCTCCCATGTCTCACAGGGGAAACAAACCTCCTCCGGGCCTTGGATTAGTTGCCATAATTATGCTAAGCCGGGCGGGGCACACTGGTCCAAGTGCATCATCTCTTGAATAATATGGGGCAATGAGTAGACTTCTAAGGGTGCTGAAGGTGCCCATGGTATGAAATGATGCTCTAACACAAGATAGAGTCCCATGGTATGAAATGATGCTATAACACATGATGGAGTCCCATGGCTCTCAACTCATCCCCTAGGTGTGTCAATATGATCCTCTGGTGGGCGTGGGCCCCAATTAAGTTGCACAACCCATGATGAAACCACCTTCCAACTACATATAAGATCTAATGTGCTTCCTCACATTAGGTACAATAATTCATTAGTGCATCTAAGTGAACTAAACATTTTAATCAAGGGTACATTTAGACTTCATAATGGGCTTCCCTTCCAAATTTGGGGCTTTAAGCTTGTAATAGCGTTACCTCCCTAGGTAGGAGTAGTTAATAAACAACCCTATTAGGTGTTCCCAGCCCCTAAGAGGAAAGACAATTCCAAGGTACATCCGTCAATTGATAGGGATTATGTGAATAATGATGAGATGGATAGGGACACAGGGGTCTCAAAGCCAAATGCCATTGGTTCAAGGATGGTAATGATGAGGGATGTCCACATATTTGGGTGTATACTATAGATATAGGATGGGGAAATCTTGGCTACATGAGTTACCTCGACCTTTGTTTTTCCACCCTTCATTATTTTCCTTTTTATGATTTTTCTTTGTATTACTGTTTGTGGCTCTAGCAAATAAAATCATGTTGTAAGAGATATGCAACAACTATTACCTCCTAAAGGTGGGATAGTTCGTTGCCCACCAGAGGTTGGGATGTGCATGGGTTCCTTAATGAAGTGTGGTACTCAAGGGCCCTAAGAACCTCGTCGATGGCCATGATGAAGGGGTAACACTCATATATGGCTTTTGCCCACGTGCTATATTGAATGTCCCGACCATCTTTTGCATTTTATGATGTTCTTTTCTTTTGTTTCTTGCTTGTGGCCATGATATGCTTTTAACTGCATCAACCTTCGGGGTAATAGTTCTAGGCCTGACCTGGACGTGGACAAGGGGATGGGGCGTACAAGTGCCTTGTGAACCCCGTGGTCATGTTGACCCAGAGAGGGAAGATGATGAAATAGGGTTTGTAATGTGCGGAGGGCAGTGAGAGATGTGAAATGGGAAAACGGGACCGCCCTACCAAAATCAGGGTTTCCCAAGTCGTGCCTTTCCTGAAGCCATAATTCAATAGGGGATTTCCCATGGGACTAGGATTGAGGATTACCCCCCTCATTTAAGGTGAGGGAACAAAACTACATTCTAAAGCCTTCCTTTTTCCAAGTCACTAAATAATCCATGCCCAATATGCCCAAGGAAAATCAAGCATTAGCACTCGATTGCACAATGAAAAACATACCTTTAGGGTCAGATTACCCACCTTCAAACATTTGCTCTAGACAAATGGGCGAGGGGACATATGACTAGTTCAAGGAGTGGAGATCAAATGGCACAATGTAATGTTCCTAGGTAGGAATACAAGTGATATACAAGCATACAATTAGTTCAGCAAACAAAAAACGAAATAGACACTAAGCACCCATGGAAATGCTGGAAATAAGGAACTGCTGAGCCATTTTATTGCTTCTTTAAGAGCAAAATACAATAGTAAATAGAATGGTGCACCTGTGCTTGTCTCAATGGACAAGCATGACCAAACCTAGGTGAGCAATAGCTGAATTGAAGGCTGCTACAATTGCTGCACCAATCTGCATTGCGATGCCCAGAAAATTACTCTTTCTGCTAACTTCGAATGGCTGGAAACACCACTTCTCATGCTCAATTTTTTTTGAGATTCGAGCTCCTTACTCCTTGGCCTAAACCCATAAAAACCCATGAAGGAAGTTAGCAGGTTTAGACTTCTGAAATTCGACCCCCAAGGAGCCCAACTTCAGCTGCAACTGGAAAACTCGACCTGCTAGATTTTGACTGTAAAACCTCTTGGAAAGTGTCCAAAAATGCTGGGCCGATCCCTCCTACAGATCTCCTGACTTCTTAGATGAGTTTCCGAGCTGTAGCTATTGCCCACAAGACCCACGAAATTGCAGAACTGGCTGTTTGCACTGTCTCCTAGGCCTGGAATTCGAACTGCTGGGTTGTTGGCTTCTTTGGCTCCATACCTCTCAGAGAATGTTGGCCTAGTGTTGTCCTTCAGATTCGTTGACTCCTTTGGCAAGTGGTTGATCTACTATGGCTCAATCTCCCTTTGCGGGTTCTCCCTATGGCCCAGAAATACGCATTCCCTGAGTGTAGCTAGGTGATGGTGCTGTAGAAACTCCTAGATCTCCTGAAAACACTGGTGGAACTGCCTTCCTAGGGTGGGCACTCGAAGTCCCCTGAAGGTAAGGTTGAATCTCCTGCTTGAGAGATTCATGGTTGAACAACAAGTTGACTCGGCTAAGCAGCTAAGCAAACAGTCAAGTAAATTCGATTTTCAAGGTGAGTCAATGATCCAAATGAGAGCTTCCTCCTCCTTTTGTCTTCGTGGGCCTTCCTTGCCTCATGTGGGCCCCTCCATTCAACAATTCGAATTCCCTCCAAGCCATTCGAATGGCCTAGTTTGAATTCCCACGTGGGTGGCCCCCACCTTCTACTAGCAGACGAATTAAGACGAATTTTCTCCTAAGTCCCTAAGTCAAAATTGCTGGGTCCTTTTCCATTAGCCAAAAATGTGTAAAAATGTGTAGAAATAACCTGTTACAAATGTGTTTGAAAAGGGACATGACACACAATAAATAGGCTACACTGGTGGTTGTTAGGGGCTATTGGCTGCCGATTGAAAAGATATCTAGGACAAGAATTCTCCTATGGGGTCACCCACCTAAAGGGGCCGAATTGCTTGTAGGGTCATTGTGGATGCATGTTTGTGGATAAGAAACTAGGGTCTACCTCCCTATACCTTTTAAACTCTAAATATAGCTTTTATTGTCATAAACTCTCCATTAATAGAGCTGACGTCATCCTTCCTTAATTAATTTTGTGCCTTGGAAACCCTAAACCCTAGTTGAGCTTTAACTTGAAATCTATTTGAGGGTTTACATTATTGCTTTCTTGATCTAATCTTTAGGTAAACTCTTTCATTGTCTTTTGTGTCTAGGTATTCCATTATCATTGAATATCAAAAGACACTAGTGTGTAGAAGTCTTTATCTTGTCTAGATGTATGATACGTTGCTCCTTTATCAAGAATAATTGATCCTTCTCCAATATAAGGTATCTTTCCCAAGCCTATTAACATCACCTGGAACTTTACAACTTGATCATCATTATTGGTGAATTCAGGGAAGCCTCCCTTGTGGTGAAACTCCACTAAACAATAGGAGGAAGATTGCTGAGGTGACAGTGGAAATCTCCCTCATAATTGCTACAGGGTCTAGCCCTTGTCTTGTGAACCCGTCACAAGGGCTGCTAGATTTTGTGGCAACCTTACTCAAGGGATAATGAATGCAATGTAGCCATAATAATAAAGAAGCCCATTTTGTAGTTGATGGGTTATAAATAGGTCCACTATGTAATTAAAATGAAATAATATATTAATAAGGGGTAATTGATGTATATCCCTAGGAATACTTGTGATAAAGTTTAAACTTTAAATACGCATGAATAACTGTGGTTAGATTTCTGTGGTGTAGGTTTAAAGGTAAGTCATCCAGATTCCCCACAGTACAAGACATTTTAATCAATGTTTCAAACCCTTGTATTGGAGATGTGTTGGATTGTATTGTTTTGTAGCAAGCATGACTAGTGTTGTGATTCCTTTCATAAAGAGTAATTGATGGTGTTACAGTTTCAATCATAATTTCTGCAATTTTAACTATAGTTTCTTGCTTTACAAACTATAATTATACTTTCCTAACAATTTGATCCAAGTATGACCTCAGTTTGATTCTATTTTATGTTTTATCCTGGCCTGTAATACACTTTCACCACTTATTCTCACTACATATGGAACCATAAAACTTTGTATACTCTTCTGTTTTAACAACTTGCATGGAAGTCATATAATTTGATAGCTGCTGAGAAAGCCTTGTTATTGCATGCCATTCAAGAGTACATGCTGTGCTTACTTAACATGCCAATAAGTTCTAAATAAAGCCCTTGTATTCTGCGTTTGGATTATGGGAGTTACTTATGCCTAGTGAAATTGAGATTTATAGCTGCAAGTAATCTAGAACCATCTTTTTGGTTCTAACATCAGCATGTTGGTCAACATTTTCCAAAGGAGCTGTATGGTTTTAGCTGATTGTGAATGGAAATTCAATTTTCAGGATGTCCCAGATGAAGATATCTGTCCAAATCTTCAGATCCTCCTTGGAGGTTTTCAGACAAGAACAGGGGAGCAGGTGAGCTGGGTTTTAAGTTTCCAATTTCTCCTCTTTTTGTGCACTGACATGGAATATAGGCAGTGCTCAATCTTTTAATTGATGCTGTACAGTGGCTTGTTTTACGGGATGATGGGAGGATTACTGCAGCAAATTATGCCAAGGCTGCAAGTGAAGCAACAACCGAGGGGCGTGCTGTAGGAGAATGGGAATTCTGGGACCGTTTCGATAGAAGCCAGCCAATTAAAAGGAGACAAATTTTCATAATCAAGTTGCTCCGAGGGGCTTTCACTGGTCTTTCCTACCTGCATTCTCGTGATAGATTACATCAAAGTCTTGGACCTGCTTCTATAATTCTCAAGTATGCCATTTTTGCCCAAGCTGGACAATTCATTAGATTTCTACTGAAAAGATTTAATGTGAAAATATGAATAATGCCAATTTTTCTGAAACTTCACAGCACTATTGAGGAAAGGGATGTACGTTACCTGGTACCCCGCCTACGTGATTTAGCTTTTGCAGTTGATATAAGGTAATCTACTTGTCTTTCCATCATACATCTATGATGCTACAGGATTTGGTACCATCTTTTCGTTGCTCTTTCTAATATTTTTGTTCCTTTGTGGAAGTTTAAGTGAACAATTTGTTCTGGCATCAAACTGATGTCAGATGTACAGGAACTTAGGGAACTTGTGAGAAAATAAAGAGGCTTTGGTCCCAACCTGTCCACAAAAATTCAATACTGTAATTATGTAAAGACAATAGAATATTTTACGAACTACAGCTAAAACTGTAGAACAAAGCTGATTTATCTCTGAGCTTAGAATGACTCTCATCCTCCTTATAGTAAAATTGCGGTGAAGTTATACCTCAAGAAGAAACCTATAAGTATGTCATGAAGAGTACTCATATCTCCTGGAAACATAAGTCTGTATTTTAATAAGTGGCAAGAATAGGTCAGTTTACTGGCTATGAATTTTAAACAATAGTCAATTGTTCTAGTAACGATCTGTGATATTCCTACTTAGCAATGTTGTTAAGGGAAATATCAATTTTGATCAATTTTTCCAACTTTGGTTTGCAACTTTGGAAAAGTGGGTTGTGGGGCCCCACTTGCAATTTTGGGCCAAAAGGGAAAAGGGAAAATTGAATTGCTAGTGGTTGGTGGTGGCCACCCCCAAAAGGAAATATGCTCCCCTTGGCTAATAGGCACTCATGGAGGGAAGAGAGGTGAGTGGGTCGATGTATGGGGCCTACATAGAGAATTGGAGGCTCAAGACTAAATAGGAGGTGCATTCATCACTTTGGGGACTTTTGATCATTTGACATTTACACTTACCTAGCATGCTTGAGCTGAAAGTGAAGTCTGCAAGCTTTTGTTGAGCACATGAGATTTTCATGCGAGAATCTCACCCTTATTTTGGTGGACTTTGAGTGCCAGCCCAAAGAGGTGATCTACACTATCCTTGGGAGTTACCCTGGAGTTTGTCTAGCAATTCGTGGAGCTTTTCCAGCAGGCTGGGTGCAGAAAGGGAAATATGCATCACTTGGAGGAGCTGGTTGTGGAGCAGAGAATTCATTGGGCTTTCTAGGAGTGATTTGGGCCACCATTTGCTGGAGATTTGGAGTGCTCGCAGGGCATGATTTTGGGGGAGTTTGCTGTGCCATTGAGCCATCATCAAGGACTACGTGGGCTTGCGTAGTAGTGATTTCGTGCCACACGTGGGAGCTTGGGAGAAGGCTAATTTGGGCGCTGGGGTGAGCTGACACTTGTGGAGACTTTCTGAGGGGAATTTTGTTGGGTCTTGCTGCCATTTTGGGGACCTCAAATTGTGTTATTTTTTGGAGGGTCGGTTTGCCTAGCAGTTGGAAGAGAGCGTGGAATCAGGGGCTAATTTCAGAGGTTAACATTAGACCAAACCCTTTTTGGGTTTTGGTGGGTTATTTGTTGGGAGACGGGGGTAAATTTATCGAGATATTTTGACCACTGGAGGAGGGCCAAACAACAGTTTCTTCTAGTTAGCAGTGTAGTTTTCTGGGTCCGGCGCAGAGCATTTGTGGGGAGCATCTTCCTAGCACCTGAGCAGGCATTTTCATCACTTGGGCCTTGTTAGCTTGCCTTGGGCAAGCCCATGTGCATACGTTCCGAGCTTATATTATATCCCCTTCAAATCTCTAGTTTAATTACATAAATTGTTCCTAAGTATCTCCAATCCAAGTGGTATTGAAATAAGTTGCTTCATTTGTGTATCTAATTGGCAGAAATCATTGGATAATTGTCATAATCATAATAATTTTGGCATCTTGATGTGTTTATCTTAAACATTTGGCATCTTAAGTTCATTGGTTTACACTTGTATCATTCAACATGATCTTTCTTAAGATTGTATCTAAATATTGTTAAGTACTCTTGCTTTAAGACTAATTCAAAAAAAGTACTCAACCAACATAAAACAATCTTAATTTAAGATAAATTTCACTCATTATCTTTCATCAAGCATACTAAGTCTAGATTGCATTAATAATTTACCTCCTAACATAAGCTAGGTTGATACAAACATAGGGCAACCCTTTTCACTTAGCTTGAGGGGCCTCGGCAACTCTTCGGTGGTTAACACGGTGACCTTGTAGTCATCAGAGCCACAGTCTCTAGAGCGTTGGAGGCATCATGTGATAGGAGCACAACAAAAGGTATCATTAATCAAGCCCTAGCCTGCTTCCTATTGGCTTCCTTCCCACAACTTACCTTGGAGCCCAACTTCAAAATAGTTAAGGGAATGTTGCATTTAGACTAGGCATATAACTAAAATTTACCAAGATCATTGCATCTCACATAGGTCCTAGGACTTGCATCTCATATAAGTTATTCGATCATCTCAAGCAGCAGGTTTCCATCCGGTCATTTGGTTCCAATTTACTATAAGCAAGAATTTGTGACTCCATTAAGGCAATAGTTTCATACTTTCAAATATAATCAAATAATACCCTTGCTTTAATTCAACCAAGTGGCTAGGCCACTCATCCATGTCTCCCAAACAAGCTGGTTTATGACTTGTTTTCCTTCATCTCATTCCATAGGGACTACCCCCCAGAGCCTGTTGTTGGGAGACAGTTAGAACAGAGTGGGCGGGGATTAGAGTGACAGCGCCTGCCCTGAGCGTTGTCTTGGTGCCTATACAATCTGAGCAACAACAGGCCCCAAGGGCCAAAGATTGGACACAGGAGAGCCAAAAAATTCTTAAAGCTCTCAAGGATAATTTGCAAGCAACCCAAAATAAGTAGAAGGTGTATGCAGACATGCACAGGGTTGAGAGACATTTTGAGGTGGGGGACATACTCGTCTTGCGCCTCTGACCTTACAGGCAAGTCACGTTGAAGCAAAAGGGGGCCGAGAAACTATAGCGACAATTTTATGGCCCTTACCGGGTGACTAAGAGGGTTGGTGAGGTGGCATACGAGTTGGAGCTCCCTTCGAGGGTTAGAGTGCATAATGTCTTCCATGTTTTGTGCCTCAAGAAAGTACTAGGGCAGCATGTGACAGCGGTCACTGAGCTACCTCCACTGGATGATGATGGGCATCTAGTTCTTGAGCCTGAGGCTATCCTGGAGAGCAGGGAGAGGAGACTTAGGAGTAGAGTCATCAGGAAGTTTTTGATCAAATGGAAGAACCTACTTGATGAGGACGCCACTTGGGAGGCTGAGTAGATACTACAACATCCAACATTGCAATTACTTGAGGGCAAACAACATTTTGGCGGGGAGGACTATGATATTCCCACTTAGTAATGTTGCCAAGGGAAATATCAATTTTGATCAATTTTGTCAATTTTGGGTTGCAACTTAGGAAAAGTGGGTTGTGGGACCCCACTTGCAATTTTGGGCCAAAAGGAAGCTACAACATAAGGGCAAAGGGAAAATTGAATTGCTAGTGGTTGGTGGGGCCACCTCCAAAAGGAAATACGCTCCCCTTGGCTAATACACACTCATGGAGGGAAGAGAGATGAGTGGGTCGATGTATGGGGCCCACATGGAAAATTGGAGGCTCAAGACTAAATAGGAGGTGCATTCATCACTTTGGGGACTTTTGATCATTTGGCATTTACACTTACCTAACACGCTTGAGCTGAAAACCAAGTCTACAAGTGTTGTTGAGCACACGAGATTTTCATGTGAGAATCTCGCCCTTCTTTGGTGGACTTCAAGTGCCATCTCGAGGAGGTGATCCACACTGTTGATTTTTGGTAGCATCGGATGTGCTCTAGCCATGAAATTTGGTGGAGAGGCTAAGGCACATGAGATCTCCAAGACCCAGGAATCGTTTGGAGAAATTCCACCCAAATGAAGAGATATTAAAATAATTAATATTTTTAATGGGTCCCTAAGTCTAAACTTAGGAAAATAAAAATATTAATGTGTATTAATATAAAATGGGTGAGAAAGTTCTAAGTGACGAGGATCAAGCCAGTTCTAATCTTTGTTGTTGATTAGGGACTTAATCTCAGCTGTTGAATCGTCAACAGGAAAAGTATAAGAGGGGAGGCTTGAGGGTCAGTTTGAGACACACCAAGAGAGATCAAGAATTCGATTTTCTGGGGCAAGGTTTGCTGAGGAAATCGAGTTAGTGATTAGTTGCAGCGAGGATCAGTTCAGCAAGGGATTTTCATCTGACGCTGAAAAATATATATAGCAGAGAGGCAGTGCGGTGCCGGAGAGACAGCGCAGGCCCTAGAAGGGCTGATGCAGAGACAACAGGAGTTGACGCAGAGGACGCAGAAGGTCGTAGAGGCTGACGCAAGCAGTGCAGAGGGCCGTAGACGCTGATGCTAGGCTTCGAAGGCAGTGCTAGGGAGATTCTATGGGGTAGACTGAGAGCATATCAGCCAAGAGAGGGTGATGCAGTTCCAGTGTAGTGCTTGGAGCAGCTTTCGCTGTCTAGCACAAGGAACAGTCAGAGTCACTATGGGGTTGATCATCCGGTCGCTGATTTGTCGGAATATCTGTCTTCGAATAGAGGTAGTACCGCTGAGGACATTCTCTGTTGGGTGAGCCAATTCTGGCACCCTAGTTGTATTCACGAAATCTGCTTAATAATAAAACCCTCATATATGCTGCACCGATTTTCCCGCATTGGGTTTTTCCGGGGACGATTATCCAAAAATAACAGTGTCCCTTGTGTTATTGGTTCAGTTTACTTCAGTGCATGATTTGTATATCTGTGAAGGCTACATTTGTGTTTACTTCGATGTTTATACAATTAAATAACTTGTTAATATAGAGAACAAGTTGGAGATAATAAACCAGAAATTGCAGTAGGGGTTTCTGATGTGTTAGATTCAGGAATTCTCACATGTTATTAGAGCGATTGGGGATCAGAGGCGACTGAAGACACCAGCCGAGAAAATCTGAGAATTTGCAGCAGAGAAGTCGCTGTCCCGAGAGACAACGTTGTTCCAGAGTAGAAGAGGCAAGAGGAGTAACGTAGTGCAGAGAGTGTGATGTAGAGGCTCAGGGAGTGCTTGCGTTAGCATTTTGAGTAGGGAGAGGAAGACGGAGTAGATGGGAGGAGCCCACGCAGTAGCTGTGTTAGCTGTGCAGGCCAATGCAGAGGAAGATGGAGGCAAATCAGGCTTACGCAGTTTCAAGGAATCTTTCCGAGCCAGGAAGGATTGACACAGTGGCTAGAAGGAGATGATCCAGCTCTCACTGTGATTGCACAGAGCTAGAAGGGCTCAGATTCTTTAGTTGTCGGGGCTAAGGGCGCTGAGCAGATTTTGATTTGTGGAGCTGGTGGGATGCTGTTTCTGTGAGTGTAGAACAGTGTCTAAGGACACTGAACCAAGGTAGAGGGAAGAACTACCTCGACAAATTTCTAGCCAAGAAATCTAGATCCGGGTTGCAGCGGCAAAGGAGGATTGGAGAGGAGTGATTCGACATTTGGTCGGAGGATTTCCGAGAGGGAAATCAGGACTCAGAGGGAGTCTAGAGAAGAGGAGCAGAGATGGCAGTAAACAGATTGGATGGGGCTTCCAATTTTGTCACTTGGAAGGCCAGGATCCTGGCAATCCTAGATAAACATCGCATCAAGGACTATGCCTTGAAAACCGTAGCTATCCAAGTTGACCCTAATGCAAATGGGAAGTATGAGGAGGCTGAGGCAAAGGCGAAATACATGATCCTAGATGGGGTCAAGGATAATGTCATACCACATATTGTTGAGAAGAATACAACAAGGGAGATGTGGTAGACGCTGTCCACCTTATACTGGGCTCTTCCGTGCAATGGAAGATGTTATCGGAAAATCAGCTGAGGTCTACACCAGATCCAGAGTTCATGGTTAGGACTGCGTTGAATGTAGTCTCCGAGAACTGGGAGATGTTTTTCCAAAGCATTTTGGGCAGAGAGACTCTCCCCAGTTGGGAGGAGATGTGGGCAACGCTTCGACAGGAAGAGATTAGGAGATTGACCAAGGTGGGGAGTAGCGGTAAGGGAGTTCGAATCAAGAAAGAGGAGGAGGAGGATGTAACTCCAATATCTGTGGGACAACAGGGGGTTCAGAAGAGGAAGAAGAAAAATATCTCCAAGGTCAAGTGCTTCAACTGTGGGGAGCTGGGACATTATGCCCTCAATGCCCCACGAAGAAAGGCAAGGGAGAAGCTTCCGACTCAAAGGCTGCTCCAGCAAAGGCGGAAAAGGATGTCGAGACTGATGACGATTGTACCATGAGTGCTAATGCGCCTCTAGAGAAGAGGCGGAGAGATATTGAGTTGTAGTCGAGAGGACTACAGAAGGGGGGCAAGATCCTTGAGGTGCCCAAACTCTTGGATCACATACGGCTATGGGAGCCCTTAACGACAGTAGCATGATGACAGGTGTCGGGTGGAGCAAGGTGTGATGGAGCAACAATGTAGTGCTAGAGTTCAGACGTCTGTGGCAGTGCAGTGGAGGTTGCAGCAGTGCGAGAGGCACAAAAGAGGTTGCAACAATGCAATGGCAGTAGAGGGAGCACAGGTTAGCAGCAGAGGTAGCTTCAACATCACGAGGCTTCTAGACTGACCAGGATGTCAGTGTTTCGGTGAAGTCGGTTACTTACTTCTCGGTAACTGAGTTGCAGTGCAACAGTTAGCAGTGGTAGTGCTATGGGTAGCATGATGTAGCATGTTGATAGGGAGCTGCAGTATGGGCAGTAGTACAGGAAACAATAGTGCAGTGGACGTGGGGTAGCAGTACAGGAAGCAACATTACAGTGGATGTGGGGCAGAAGTACAGGAAGCAACATTGTAGTGGATGTGGGGCAGTAAGCCAAGCATTAGCATAGAGAACTGATGCGGAGGATCAGTGTGATGCTTCTAAGGTGAAGCATTGCTAGAGCACATTCCTCGCTAAGAGGGAGTGTTGATTTTTGGTAGCATCGGATGTGCTCTAGCCATGAAATTTGGTGGAGAGGCTAAGGAACATGAGATCTCCATGACCCAGAAATCGTTTGGAGAAATTCCATTTGGATGAAGGGATCTTAAAATAATGAATATTTTTAATGGGCCCCTAAGTCTAAACTTAGGAAAATAAAAATATTAATGTTTATTAATATAAATGGGTGAGAAAGTTCTAAGTGACGAGGATCAAGCCAGTTCTAATCTTAGCCGTTGATTAGGGACTTAATCTTGGCTGTTGAATCGTCAACAGGAAAAGTAAAAGAGGAGGCTTGAGGGTCAGTTGGAGACACACCAAGAGAGATCAAGAATTCGATTTTCTAGGGCGAGGTTTGCTGAGGAAATCAAGTTAGTGATCAGTTGCAGCGAGGGGCAGTTCAGCAAGGGATTTTCATCCGAGGTTGAAGAATACATAGCAGAGAGGCAGGGCAGTGCAGGAGAGATAGCGCAGGCCCTAGAAGTGCTGACGCAGAGGACGCAAAAGGCCGTAGAGGATGATACAGGTAGTGCAGAGGGCCGTAGAGGCTGACGTAGGCAGTGCAGTGGGCTGTAGAGGCTGACGTTGGGCTTCAGAGGTAGTGCTAGGGAGATTCTGTGGGGCAGATTGAGTGCAGATCAGGCGGAGAGGGTGACGCAGTTACTGAAGGGTGACGCAGTTCCAGAGCAATGCTTGGAGTAGCTTTCACTGTCCAACACAAGGAATAGTTAGAGTCACTGTGGGGTTGATCATCCAGTTGTTGATTTGCCGGAATATCTGTCTCCGGATAGAGGTATTACTGACGAGGACATTCTCTGTTGGGTGAGCCAATTCTAGAACCCTAGTTGTATTCATGAAATCTGCTTAATAATAAAACCCTCATATATGCTGCATCGGTTTTCCTGCATTGGGTTTTTCCGGGGACGATTGTCCAAAAATAACGGTGTCCCTTGTGTTATTGTTTCTGTTTACTTCAGTGCATGATCTGTATAACTGTGAAGGCTGCATTTGTGTTTACTTCGATCTTTATACAATTAAATAACTTGTTAATGTAAAGAACAAGTAGGAGATAGTAAACCATAAATTGTAGTAGGGGTTTTTGATGTGTTAGATTCAGGAATTTTCACACACACTACGTTTGGGAGTTAACTGGGATTTTTTCCAGCAATTCGTGGAGATTTTCTAGCAGGTTGGGCGTAGAAAGGGAAGTACGCATCACTTGGAGGAGCTGGTTGTGGAGCAGAGAATTCATTGGGCTTTTTGGGAGTAATCTTGGCCACCATTTGCTGGAGATTTGGATCGCTAGCTAGGCATGATTTTGAGGGAGTTTACTGTACCATTGAACCATCATTAGGGACTACGTGGGCCTGCGCAGTGGTGATTTCGTGCCACACTTGGGAGCTTGGGAGAAGGCTTATTTGGGTGCTGGGGCGAGCTGACATTTGTTGAGACTTCCGGAGGGGAATTTCGCTAGGCCTTGCTGCCATTTTGGGGACCTCAAACAGTGTTATTTTCTAGAGGGCCGATTTGCCCAGCAATTGGAGCCTGGAGGAGAGCGTGGAAATTCGGGTTAATTTCGAGGGTCAGCTTTAGACCAAACCCTTTCTGGGTTTTGGTGGGTTATTTTTGGGGAGACAGGCGTTAATTTCCTGGGATTTTCTGAGCACTGGAGGAGGGCCAAACAATAGTTTCTTCCAGCCAGCAGTGCAGTTTTTTGGGTTCAGCGCAGAGCATTAGCAGCTGAGCAAGCATTTTCATCAACTGGGCCTTGTTAGCTTGCCTTAGGCACGCCTAGGTGCATACATTTTGAGCTTATATTGTACTCACTTTGCATTATAATAAAATGGCTCAGTTCTGTGCAATTTTTGGAGTATTTCCGAGTGTTTAATTTTGTGTGAAATTTTTGTGCTGCTTTTGCGATGCATGCTTTGTTTATCATTGTTAATTTTCCTTGGGGATATTATACGATCTAGTAAAAAGGTTTTGTCATGCAAAATATTATGGAATCTAGATTTATTCTGATATTCAACCTTACATTTTACCTAGTTCAAAACATGGAAATCATTAGTAAGATCTATTCTCTCCTAATACATGCATGGAGAAGACCCTGCATCAGTGATGCCTCCGTGTGTGATAGTGCTAGAATGACATAGGCATTTTGGTTCCAGTTTCCATGAGATACATGAACATGGCTATGTGCTTAATGGATTTAGTAAACTTTAGTTACATTATTCTCTTCTAGATTAGGATTTTCCTTATTACTAAAGTTTCCTTTTTTGTTTTCTTTTTTTGAAGTGATCGGGCGATTTTTGGTGCTAAGGATCTTGGTTTTTCATCAATAAGAACCAGCTCTTCTGTTAGTTCAGGAGATATATCTTTAGAAACAGCTGCAGAAGCACAGTTAGAAGGTTTATGGTGTAGATCAGTATCATCTGGTGCTTTTACCCCATTAGAGAAAAAGGCTTTTGGAATTTCTGATGACATGTAAGTTTTTGCTTGGACTTGTATTTAGATACTGTTTATTTTCCTAATTTCAGTGCTTGTTTTCTCTCTGAGAATTTGTGTTTCAAGTTATCTTCAGCATGATGCTCAGTTAATCTTTGTCTCCCAATTATCATTCTTTCGACAGATATGCAGCGGGACTGCTTTTAGCATATATGTGTTAAGTTATGGTATGTTTTATGCTTATAACAATTTACTTTTTTTCTTATTATATTCCACAGATTAGCAATCACATGTACATAAAGTAAAGTGCAGATAGAACATTAAACGATCGACAAAAAACAAGCCAAGACAAGAGACACAAGATGTGGTGGCTAGCCAGGGACAAACCCCACAATGTGTGGGGAAACCCTTTGATCAAACTTTTATCTTCAATAATTCAAAAGAGAGAAATAGCACAGTAAATCTGATTTATATCAGCAGTAGCAAACACTAGATCAACAACATCAACATCAACGACTTAATCATCAAACTAGGGCAGACGATATCTCACAAATTGACCGTTGGATCGGCTTGATTCCACCACCAAAAGTTGCGGCTTCCAGAGGAGGTTCAGATGAACCTACAACGCAGTTCAGATGAGGAGATCTTTTGGTCCACGCAGGTCAAACTTCACTTCTGCAGTTTCAGCTTCAGTTTCTGCAGCTTCCTTCAAACTAGGGCAGTCGCTATCTTGCAAACTGTCCGTTGGATTGACTTGATTCCACCACCAAAAGTTGCGGATTTCAGAGGAGGTTCAGATGAGCCTATAGCGCAGTTCAGATGAGGAGATATTCTGGTCCACGCAGGTCAAGCTTTACTTCTGCAGTGGTAGCTTCAGTTTCAACAGCTTCCTTCAAACTAGGGCAGTCGATATCTTGCAAACCGTCTGTCGGATTGACTTGATTCCACCACTAAAATTTGCGGCTTTTATAGCATAGTTCAGATGAGGAGATCTTCTGGTCCACGCAGGTCAAACTTTACTTCTGCAGTTGCAGCGTTAGTTTCAGTAGCTTCTGGCTTCACATGTGTGAGGGAGAGACCCTTTTCTGTGCAGTAGAGAAGAGACTCTTTTCTGCGCAGTAGAGAGAGAGAGATGTGATGAGATGAGTGATTGCAAATGAGGAAAAGTCCTCCTGTATTTATACACAACGTTGGTGTTTGAATATATGCGACTATTGGGCTTTTGAGCCTACATGAGTTGTAAGTCGGCTTGATAATAATTCCATAATCAAAATAAATTCATATCTCCATAAATACTTATCGGAATCGGATGATCTTTAGATCAATCCTACACCTTTCGACGAGAGGAATCTAATAAAAATATTATTAGCCATGAATAAGATGACCCACATGAAGTTTGGCCCTAGTTGTGCATTTTAACGCTCCCTCTCAACTACGGAGAACTTCATCTGTAATCTGTCTATCGGTCTTTACTATTCATCCATCAAATGCACTGCCCTATATAGCCTAACCCTTGCCCCGCTCTGCTCTATTCTGCTTGTTTTGCTTTGTCTTGTTCTGCCCTGTATTGATCTGTACAGCTCTACTCTGTTATGCTCTACTCTACTTTGTTCTGTTCTGCTCTACTTTGTTCTGTTCTGCTCTACTCTGTTATGCTCTACTTTTGTTTTGCTCTGCTTTTGTCCGAATTATGAAGAAGAAGAAATGATCGAGGATGTATCATACTGACTTAAAGTCAGTCTCAGAGTATGTACCACTGGTCTCAGACTAATCTCAACCAATCCGAAGTCAACGTCATAGTGAGTACAACTCCTACCACTGGTCCCAGACTAGTAACATCCTCCACTAACTCAAAGTTAGTCTCAGAGTGTGTACCACTGGTCCCAGACCAGTAACAACTAACCCGAAGTCAGTGTCATAGAATGTACCACTCCTACCACTAGTCCCAGAGCAATATCATTGATCCCAGATCAATGGAGGTCATCCTAGCATAGGGAGTACGGTAGATACAACGATGCATCCATCGGTACTACTGTGTTCCCTAACTTCATTTCCCTGCTCATTGATCAGATAAGAGGTACTTCCCATGAGTCCTAGACTGCATGGGTAGGATGCCTTGACAGGGGAACTAATCAATCCTGTCCTCACAGGAGAACACATCAATCCTGGTACAATCGCCATGGAGAGCACATCAATCCAGGCCGCCATGGAGAACACATCAATCTAGGCCTCAGAGGAGAACACATCAATCCTGCTACAATCGCCATGGAGAGCACATCAATCCAGGCCTCACAGGAGAACAAATCAATCCTGCTACAATTGCCATGGAGAACACATCAATCCAGGCCTCATAGGAGAACACATCAATCTTGCTACAATCGCCATGGAGAACACATCAATCCAGGTGTCACAGGAGAACTAATCATCCTGCTACACAGGAGAGCGAATCATCCTGTTCCACAAGAGAGTGAATCATCTTGTCCCATAAGAGAGTGAATCATCTTGTTCCAGTGTGCACCACCAGGGGAGGGTGAGTCACCCTGTGGTCGTATCTTGCTCCAATAAGAACCGCAAGCCCTCAGAGCTCCCAGAGCTCAATGTATGCAACATGC
Source organism: Pinus taeda (assembly GCA_000404065.3). Taxonomy (NCBI): domain Eukaryota; kingdom Viridiplantae; phylum Streptophyta; class Pinopsida; order Pinales; family Pinaceae; genus Pinus; species Pinus taeda. The sequence goes on along the minus strand of APFE031254574.1, from coordinate 24,853 downwards.
AAGACCCTTGTACAAGGGTTTCTTGACGACTCGAAGTCGTTTGGGAAAATCACAGATTAGATCTTTCCTCGAGGCTTTGACAAGGTGTATCAACCTATACATCATCTTAATGCGATGGAGCCTCCTTGCTCATCGACTTACCATATCCCAGTGATGTCTATCTGCTGGAGCAATCGACGAATACAGGATTCCTCAATAATCGAATCCCACCTCTGGTTGTTACAGAGAATCACAGTGGTATGTGTTCAAACAGCTCATGAAGAGCTTCCCCAACCAGGCAGCTTCGTACGAGATCATACTCGTAGATATGTATCTAGTCTCAGCGGTGCTTATGGCAACTGAATTCTGCTTCCTACTCATCCATTATATTGAAGCAGAATCCAAAGAGAAACAACACTAAAAGTGCTCCAGTGATCCTCCACACTACCTGCCTAATCAGCATTCGAATAATCTTGCAGTTTCATATTTCCGGCAGTGTATTTCAATCCATGAGAGATTGTGTCCTGAAGACATCTCAGAAGATTCTTGGCACCAATCTAGTGAGGCTCAACCAAATATGAGCTCACAATGCTAACTGCAAAACATATGTTCAAACGGAGGTTCACCAAGAACATCAACGCGAATGAGTTTTTGAAACTCAGAGGCATTTCCCAAATCTGGTTCGACATCACTACCATATAACTTTCGAAAGTTAAGATCCTCGAGGTAGTCATAAGCTTGTAGTCCATCATACCAAATCTTTTCAGAATCTTCACCACATATTTTCCTTGAGATAGGAAAATTTTCCTTGGCTTCTACCACACTTCAAGTCCTTGGTTCTTCATTTCAAATTCAGAAGCCAACTCCCTCTTACATTTGTGAATGAGAGGGTATGCACCTGTTAGAAAGAGGTCATCCATGTACAACACCAGTCTAAGAGGTTTGTCATCTTCAACCTTAAAGTAAAGGTTAGGATCGGCTTCACTCCTAGAGAATCCCAGCTTCATCAAGTAGCTATCGATCCTCTCATACCGTGCTTGGGGTGCTTGCTTCAGCCCATAGAGAGCCTTCTTCAACCTGCATACATGAGATTTTCAATCATAAATCTCAAATCCTTCGAGTTTCTCCACATAGACCTCTTTTTTGATCGAACCATGCAAGAACACGGTCTTGACATCCATCTGATGTAGGTTCCATCCTTGTGAAGCCACAAGGGCTATGGTCAAGCGGATGGTCGTATATCTGGCAACAGGTGCAAATATCATAGTCTATACCTTCCTTCTGGGAGAAACCACGAGCAACAAAACGAGCCTTATACTTTTCTGTACTTTCATCTGCCGCATGCTTTATCTTGTAAAGAGATTTAGAAGTGACAATTGTCTTGTCCTGGGGTCTGGGAACTACTTCCTAGACATCATTCTCCATAATGGTCATAGCATCCTTCCATACTTGATGCTTGACGGCATCTGAGAATGATGAAGGCTCATTTTGTATGATCGTGCTCATGATGGTTAGGTATCCCTGATACCTGTTAGGTTTCTTACTTTCACGGAAGGTTCCTCGGGGTGCAGCATGTCCTTCAGCGTCATCAAGTATCCCCCTAAGCCATGAGGGCCTCTTCTTGGAAGAGGAAGGCTCAGGTGGATAAATAGGATCCATCGGTTCTTCCACATCAGGCATTGTTCCATCATCTACCCATAGAGACAGCTTCCACAATCGTACGGTGCCACACCATTCTACTCTGGAGTATGTGGTGTAGTAGTCTCCCTCTTAATGCCAACCTTAGGTATGCTTGAGTGAACCAACTACAATACATTGGAGGTCTTGCTTAGGCTTGAGGGGCATGGTCCCCTTTTGAGCTTTCCTTCGGCACATCTCGAACATACACCTTTTTTTTCTACTCGGAATTCGCGCATCCTTGTTACCATATGGCTTACTTCGGTTAGATCTTTGTAATGAAGGTGGGCAAACCTCCGATGCCAAAGTTTAGACTAAATAGATGTGTCATAAGACATGACACCGAGCGGACTTCCATCGACCGGATATAATGAATCAACACGAAACCCAAGAGTAAAAGCATCTTTAACATTATTTTTTTCATATACATACCTTGCCATCGCTGAAGGTTACCTTGTAGCCTTTGTCTTCCATTGCCGAGATGGACACCAGGTTCTTTTTGAGGTCAGGTGCATTTAATACATCCTGGAATTTCTAGCCTTCTTGAATGGTTGTCCTCTTCCTTGATTTCCAGCATTCCTTTTACCTCTACTATTGAATTTTCCATCGCTTCAATTCCCATGAGAGGGATTTTGATCATCGTCCCGGTGTGAGTCTTTTCTATTAGGACACTCCCTTGCATAGTGGCCTGCTTTATTGCAGATGTAACATCGTCCTTTTCTTCCACCCTTAGGTCCAGCCTTTCCTTTTGATTTAGTCCTGGAATTATTTCTTTTCTTAGCATGAGAAGAAAAGGCAACAGGAGGACCTTTAGGCATGGGCATTT
>APFE031254574.1:7718-22211 GCA_000404065.3 Pinus taeda | reverse complement strand
AGATCGTTCTTGATCTCGGTGATTCTTAAGAAGTATGCTTGCATACTCTCATCTTTACCCTTCTTGATTTCCCTCAACTTATTTCTAAGAAACAAAACTTGATTTGCATCATTAACTTAAAATAAACTCACCAGTGTATCATAGATTTCCTTGGAGGTATCCAGTTTAGAGATGTAGGCCACCAAGTGCTTGTCGATAGAGTCCTGGATGATCTTCTTTGTTTTGACTTCTCCTTTTTTCCATTTGTTCCAGGCAGCAGCGGATGCATTTGATGGAAACTCAACAATATTGCCTCTTACATGGTCCAGCACTCCTTGATCTTCAAGGGTTAGATCGATAGACATCTTCCATCCGTGATAGTCAGTGTTCTCACGGAGCTTGTCTTCGGCAGGAAAGAGTGTTGAGGACCCCATAGTTCTTTTAGGATAGCCTTGCCAATCTTCTCTTCAGTGATTGCTCTTGCTCTTGCTCGGGCTTTGTCTTCACCTCAGCTTTGATACCATGTTAAGTTATGGTATGTTCTATGCTTATAACAGTTTACTTCTTTTTCTTACTATATTCCACAGATTAACAATCACATGTACATAAAGTAAAGTGCAGATAGAACATTAAATGATCGATAGAAAACATGTAATATTCCTAATTAGCCATGGCTAATTGGAATATTCGATTTTGCTCAATTTTGCCTTCTATAGTTATTTATAAAAAAAAGGTGGGGAAAATGGGACATAACTCACTTTTTGAATAAAGTCACTCCCTAGTAGCACAACGTTGTAACTTAAAAAGGAGCTAAGGGGGCCAAAGGACCACGTAGAGAAGGGGGCCCACGTAGACACTTGGAGAGACTGCGCAGATGGAGAGGATCACGTGGCAAGAGGGAGGCTATGTTGGAGGAGGTGGGCCTTAGGGTTTTGAGAGAGGCCAACGCTATAAAGGAGAGAGGAGCCTCCTCATTTTGGCGTTCGATTATGTTGCATTTGAGCTAGTCACTTCGACTTAGAGCACGCTGGCTGTTTAGCTTGTCTGCAGCTCTATTTAGTGCATCGAGTGTCTCTGTTCAGAGATCTCACCCTTAGCCCTGGGGGACTTGGAGTGCCTGCTCGGGCAAGGTAGTTTCATCAGTCCTTGCAGGAGGATCGATCTTTGGAGTTGAGGAGGAACTGAGCATTTTTGATGACTGCACAGTCTTGAGAGAGGAGGACGCAGTCACTCTTGGTAGGAGCTCCGGATTGGGTTTATGTGGAGGATTTGAGCTTGGAGATTAAGCAAGGGATCAACCCTTGCATATTGGAGGATTTTGGCAGAGTCTCGGGTAGAGTTTTGGAGGATTCTCTTCAGTGGCAACACTGAGCCTTGAGGGACAACGTAGATCCTCAAGGGGGTGATTTTCGGGGTCAGCTATTTTAGAAAAGCTTTCTGGGCTTTTCTAGGTTTATTGAGTAGAGGCCGATTCTAGAGTTACAACATTTTCTGAGGGGAACAACCCCAAATCCTCACTTGATTCCAGCAGTAGTAGCAGCACAACAGTTTTCCGGCAGCTTGGACGCAGTTCAGAGAGAGGCCATTAACTTACCATTCTGAGTGTATTTCTTCACTTGCCTTGTGCAAGTCGAGGTGCTATCTTTCTGATCACCTCTTGTACTTTGTCCATTACTCAGTATAATAAAATGGCTTAGCATCTCTCTCTGCATTTCTTGAGTATCTGCTTATATTCCATGTATACATTATTGTATGTTGCACTACTGTTATTTTTATCTCTTTGAGCTTCCCGACTACTATACCACTTGTGTTTTTTCTCCTATACTCTTAGACAGAGTCTGGAAAGGGCCAGGTAGCCTCCAGATCTCGTCCTCTTTTTAGAGGCGACATATCTGGTAAATGCCCTCCCAGTCCATCTCTGGTTGGAGTTTGCTTGTGTTTGAGGGATATCGCTGAAAAGGGATATTACAATGGTATCAGAGCATAGATCTGGCTCAGCCTGTGGAGCTAGCAATCTATGACACCGAGGGAGAAGCCCTACATCTGTTACAGAGGTAGGAAATACAGAGATATTGAGCATAGGTTGGAGAAAACCTACGGAGAGGGAGACTGTGTTCGGGTGGTGGACACAGAACAGGAGGAACTTATGGTGAACACGGAACAGGAGGAGCTTGTGGTGGACGCAAAGTAGGAGGATCCAATGGCAGATGAGGACAGGAAGAGATTTGCGGACATGCTCCTCAAATCAGTGCAGGACCTGTTGAGGCAGATCGAGGTGATGGGGCAGAGATTCACGGCGGTGGAGGCTAGACAGCATGAAAATCCATGGGTTTTCCAGGTTGGTGAGGGATCGGGTACATCCCACCATTTGCCAGAGCAGTGTGCCACTCTGCGTGATATTACTCAGCAGATGGCCTCACATGCCCCTACACGCTCTACAATGCCCACTTTCCTAGGAGCAGACACGGGGGCCGGAGCCTAGCAGGAGGTAGAGCCCGGTCATATGGGCGATTATTTTGTAGAGTACTAGGCCTATGGGCAGGAGTTCAGGGATGCTCTCTCATTCAGAGACTTTGTTAAGCTCCAGCGGGATAGTAGACCCCGCGACCATCACAAAGGATACTAACATTATCACGATGGAGACACCCACCGCACAGCGAGTAGTTTCCACTTGCCTATGTTTGATGGTTCATCAAACAGTTCGGCAAAGTCTTGGGTGGAGAAGCTGGACATCTATTTCCAGCTTAACCAGATGTCAGAGACAGAGGCCATCAAGGTGGCGACATTACATTTGGATCGTGAGGCCCTGGACTGGTGGTTCCATGGGATGGTTACACTCGAACACTCCACAGTCACGACATATGCCGAGTTCACCCGGAGATTGTTAGAGAGGTTTGACTAGAGGGATTCGGAACAACACTTTGTTGAGCTGACGAGGCTCAAACAGACCGGGAGCCCAGAGACCTACATTGCAGACTTCTTGAGGGTTTCAGTAATGGTGCTAGATCTATCCACGACACGGAGGATCTACATGTTTGTTGAGGGGTTAGCAGAGCCACTTCGGGGTTTAGTCAGATCCACTAGACCAGCCACACTCCAGGATGCTATTAGCAGGACCCGGGACTTACAGGATGCCTTACCCAGGACCCAAACACCTTACCCCCAGAGACAGGCTTTCCAGCCTAAGGGGAAGGATGTGAGGATTCTGCCTCCAAAGGGGAATCCAAGACGAGCACAGATTGATGATGATGCCAGGAGGGAGCTGAAGAAGAAGCGTTTGTGCTTTACTTGTCAGGAGCCGTGGGCACCGAGACATAGATGTGCCGCTGGCAAAGCACATTTTATTGAGGTCTTCTCCTCGAGCAGCGGGGAAGAGGATGAGGAGGATGATGTGGAAGCAGGAGATAGTCATGTCGCGCGGGAGCCTTTGCCACCTCCACCACCAGCAACAGGTGGTGTAGCTTTTGCACCTATTAGAGGGGCCCTTGCAGCATTGCGAGGAGTTCCCAAGTATTTGACGCTGCGCGTATGGGGGACAATATGTGGCTAGCGAGTATCAGTTTTGGTTGACAATGGGGCAACCTACAACTTCATCGATGCACAGATGGTTGAGCGGAGAGGTATACAGACAGAGAGCTTCGATGGATTTTTAGTTTTGGTCCCAGGAGATGAGAGCATGGTGTGTGCTCGTTATGTTCCAGAGTTATCAGTGACGATGGGCACCTGCACACTGACTGACCACTTTTTCATGGTCAATATTCCGGACACCAACATGATACTGGGTGTTCAATGGCTTATCACTTTAGGGAAGGTCACGACAGATTGGAAGGCGCTAGAGATGGAGTGGGATGATGAGAAGATAGGGAGGCATGAGAAGATACAAGGACAACACACATATCCGCCTCAGAATGTTTCGGCTCATCGGATGGAGGTAGTCTTCCAGAAGGGGGACGTAGAGTGGGCAGTGGAACTGCGTGCATCAGAGGCAGGGACTATAGGGCAGACGGTGCACCCAGAGATACAGTCCATCCTTAACCAGTATGCCACAATGTTTGGGGAGATTCCGCCGGGACAACCACCGGACCGGGGGTTTGAGCACACCATTGAGCTTGAGCAGGGCATACAGGTAGTGATTACTACCCCCTATAGGCATCCCAAGGCCTATCGGGATGAGATTGGGCGGGCCATTCAGGAGTTGCTGGCTCTTGGGCACGTTCGGCCGAGCACGAGTCCTTTTGCTTCTTCCGTGGTGTTGGTGAAGAAGAAGGATGACACATTGAGGATGTGCATTGATTACAGGGCCCTGAACAAGAAGACACTGAAAAATAGGTGCCCCATACCCAGGATGGATGAGTTGAGAGGAGCACAGTTCTTCTCAAAGATTGATTTGAGATCTGGGTACCATTAGTTTCGCGTGAGGGAGCAGGACATTCCCAAGACCGCCTTCAGGTGTCACTATGGGCACTTTGAGTTTTTGGTGATGCCCTTCGGGTTAACCAATGCCCCAGCTACATTCCAGTCCTGCATGAATCACATCTTTCGCAGTCACTTAAGGAAGTTTGTGTTGGTGTTCTTTGATGATATCCTCATTTACAACAGGACTTGGGAGGAGCATCTCCAGCACATTGAGATAGTGTTGTGCATCTTGGAGGAGCAGCAGTTCTATGCCAAGCTCTCCAAGTGTGAGTTTGGGTTGACAGAGATGTTGTACTTGGGACACATCATAGGGGTGGACGGAGTGAGAGTCCACGAGGAGAAGATTAGGACCATCAGAGATTGGCCGGAGCCGAGGAATGTGACAGAACGTCGGGGATTCATTGGCATTGGTAGTTACTACCGGAAGTTCGTCAGGAGTTTCTCACAGCTTGCTGCACCCCTGACAGATCTGACGAGGAAGGGGGCATTTAGTTGGTTGGATACAGCGCAGCGAGCCTTTGACAGGCTCAAGGAGGTTATGAGCAGCTGCCCAGTGCTTGCATTGCCGGATTTTTCGCAGCAATTTGTTTTGGCGTGTGATGCGTCGGGAGAGGGGATCGACGTTGTGTTGATGCAAGGAGGTCACCCTATAGCCTTTGTTGTATTCTATATACGACAAGGAGATGCTAGCCATTATGCATGCATTGGCCAAGTTCCGACAGTATTTAGTGGGTAACAGGTTCAGGGTGAGGACTGATCACAACAGCCTCAGGTTCTTTTTGGAGCAGAAACAACTACAAGAGAGGCAGCAGAAATGGATCAGTAAGATCCAAGCGTATGACTTTGACATTGAGTATGTCAAGGGTAAAAACAACGTGGTAGCAAATGCCCTTTCACGTAGACCAGCGACGTTGTCTCTTATGAGCTTGGACACAGATTGGAGGGCTCGAATCTTAGTAGAGTACTCCAAGGATAGATTTGCATGTGAGGTTCTGGATGGGCAGGTGGCGGATGACAGGTACAGGGTGGTCAATGAGATCATCTACTACAGGGACCGGATCTTCTTGACTGAGGGATCTCAGCTGAAGAAGAAGATACTTCAGGCATCACATGATTCACCATTGGCCGACCATTAGGGGTTTACCAAAACCTAGAGGGCCATTAGAGAGAGGTTCTCATGGAAAGGCCTTATGGAGGACGTACTCTAGCATGTTCGGGAGTGCAATATTTGCCAGAGGAACAAGGGGGAGATGAGCCATCTCGCAGGATTATTGCAGCCTCTTCGCATTCCGGAGGGGAAATGGGAGTGTATTTCGATGGACTTCATCACAGGATTGCCCATGGTACAGGGCAAGGATTGTATCTTTGTTGTCGTTGATCGACTGATAAAGTACGCACATTTTTTCGCCATATCTGCACACTACACAGCAACGTAGGTGGCCGAGCTATTCTTCAAAGAGGTCTTCAGGCTACATGGTGTTCCTAAGACCATCACCAGTGACAGAGACAACTGTTTCATTGGCGGGTTTTGGCAGGAGCTTTTCCGATTGGTGGGGACGGAGTTGACACTGAGTACCGTTATCACCCATAGTCGGACAGGGAGACAGAGATAGTTAACAAGTGGCTGGAGGGCTGCTTGCATAACTATGTCAGTGGGCAGCAGCGAGCATGGCTTCATCTGGGGGAGTACTGCTACAACACTACAAATCACATGTCCATTGGTATGTCACCATTCTATGCTTTGTATGGAAATCATCCTTTATCTTTTGCTGACGTGATGTTTGGTGCTAGCAAGGCTCCGAGAGCCAAGATTTGGATCCAAGAGAGTCAGGATATTCTCCGAGCTCTCAAGGATAATATGGCTACAATGCAGAACTAGCAGAAGCTGTATGCTGACAGGGGTCAGGTGGAGAGACAGTTTGAGGTAGGGGACTTGGTCTACCTACGATTATAGCCATATCGACAGTTGTCACTGAAGCAGAAGGGGGCTGAGAAGCTCAAGCCCCGCTTTTATGGGCCATACAGGGTGATACGTAGGATTGGATAGGTTGCGTATGAGTTGAAGCTGCCCCAAGGCAACAAGATTCATAACGTTTTTCATGTATCATGCCTGAAGAAGACATTGGGGCAGCAGGTGACAGTGACAGATGAGCTACCACCCACGGATGATGAGGGGCATTTGGTGTTGCAGCGAGAGGCTATTATTGATAGCAGGGAGAGGCAGCTGCGGAGCAGGACGGTCCGGGAATTCTTAGTGAGGTGGATGAATTTACCGGATGAGGATGCCACTTGGGAGAGTGAGAAAGTTTTGCAGCCTCTATCACTTCAATTGCTTGAGGACAAGCAACATTTTGCCGGGAGAGACTGTAATATTCTTAATTAGCCATGGCTAATTGGAATATTTGATTTTGCTCAATTTTGCCTTCTATAGTTATTTATAAATAAAATGGTGGGGAAAAGGGGACATAAATCACTTTTTGAATAAAGTCACTCCCTAGTAGCACAACGTTGTAACTTAAAAGGGAGCCAAGGGGGCCAAAGGACCACATAGAGAAGGTGGCCCACGTAGACACTGCGCAAATGGACAGGGTCACATGGCAAGAGGGAGGCTACGTTGGAGGAGGTGGGCCTTAGGGTTTTGAGAGAGGCCAACACTATAAAGGAAAGAGGAGCCTCCTCATTTTGGCGTTCGATTATGTTGCATTTGAGCTAGTCACTTCGATTTAGAGCACGCTAGCTGTTTAGCTTGTCTGCAACACTGTTTAGTGCATTGAGTGTCTCCGTTCAGAGGTCTCACCTTTAGCCCCGGGGGACTTCGAGTGCCTGCTCGGGCAAGGTAGTTTCATTAGTCTTTGCAGGAGGATCGATCTTTGGAGTTGAGGAGGAACTGAGCATTTTTGATGACTGTGCAGTCTTGAGAGAGGAGGACACAGTCACTCTTGGTAGGAGCTCCGGATTGGGTTTATGTGGAGGATTTGAACTTGAATGTTAAGCAAGGGATCCTCCCTTGCATATTGGAGGATTTTGGCGGAGTCTCATGCAGAGTTTTGGAGGATTCTCTTTAGTGGCAGTGTAGAGGCTTGAGGGACAGCGTAGATCCTCAAGGGGGGGATTTTCGGGGGTTAGCTATTTTAGAAAAACATTCTAGGCTTTTCTGGGTTTATTAAGTAGAGGCCGATTCCAGAGTTTCAACATTTTCTGAGGAGGGGAACAACACCAAATCCTCACTTGATTCCAGCAATAGTAGTAGCACAACAATTCTCCGACAGCTTGGACGCAACTCAGAGAGAGGCCATTACCTTACCATTCTGAGTGTATTTCTTCACTTGCCTTGTGCAAGTCAAGGTGCTATCTTTCTGATCACCTCTTGTATTCTGTCCAGTACTCAGTGTAATAAAATGGCTTAGCATCTCTCTCTGCATTTCTTGAGTATCTGCTTATATTCCATGTATACATTATTGTATGTTGCACTACTGTTATTTTTTATCTCTTTGAGCTTCCCGGCTACTATACCACTTGTGTGTTTTGTCCTATACTCTTAGACAGAGTCTAGAAAGGGCCAGGTAGCCTTTAGATCTCGTCCTCTTTTCAGAGGTGACATATCTGGTAAACGCCCTCCCAGTCCATCTCTGATTGGAGTTTTCTTGTGTTTGAGGGATATCCCTGAAAAGGGGTATTACAAAACAAGCCAAGATAAGAGACACAAGATGTGGTGGCTAGCCAGGGGCAAACCCCACAATGTGTGGGGAAACCCTTTGATCAAATCTTCTTTTATCTTCAATAATTTAGCAGAGAGAAATAGTACAATAAATCTGATTTATATCAGCAGTAGCAAACCCTAGATCAGCAGCATCAACATTAGCGGCTTAATCATCAAACTAGGGCAGAGGGATATCTCACAAACCGACCGTCGGATTGGCTTGATTCCACCACCAAAAGTTGCTGCTTCTAGAGGAGGTTCAGATGAACCTACAACGCAGTTTAGATGAGTAGATCTTCTGGTCCACGTAGGTCAAACTTCACTTCTGCAGTTGCTGCTTCAGTTTCAGTAGAGTCCTTCAAACTAGGGCAGTTGCTATCTTGCAAACCGTCCTTTGGATTGACTTGATTCCACCACCAAAAGTTGCGTCTTTCAGAGGAAGTTCAGATGAGCCTATAGCACAGTTCAGATGAGGAGATATTCTGGTCCACGTAGGTCAAACTTTACTTCTGCAGTTGTAGTTTCAGTTTCAACAGCTTCCTTCAAACTAGGGTAGTCGATATCTCGCAAACTGTCCGTCGGATTGACTTGATTCCACCACCAAAATTTGCGGCTTTTAGAGGAGGTTCAGATAAACCTATAACGCAGTTCAAATGATGAGATCTTCTAGTCCACGTGGGTCAAACTTTACTTCTGCAGTTGCAGCTTCAGTTTCAGCAGCTTCCGGCTTCACATGTGTGAGGGAGAGAACCTTTTCTGCGCAGTAGAGAGAGAGAGATGTGATGAGATGAGTGATTGCAAATGAGGAAAAGTCCTCCTGTATTTATACACAATGTTGGTGTTTGAATAAATGTGACTGTTGGGCTTCTGAGCCTACATGAGTTGTAGGTCGGCTTGATAATAATTCCATAATCAAAATAAATTCATATCTCCATAAATACTTATCGGAATTGGATGATCTTTTGATCTTTAGATCAATCCTACACCTCTCGACGAGAGGAATCTAATAAAAATATTATTAGCCATGAATAAGATGACCCACATGAAGTTTGGCCCTAGTTGCCAATTTTAACACTTTTGCTATGCATGCTTTGTTTATCATTGTTAATTTTCCTTGGGGATATTACACGATCTAGTAAAAAGGTTTTGTCATGCAAAATATTATGGAATCTAGATTTATTCTGGTATTCAACCTTACATTTTACCTATCTCAAAACATGGAAATCATTAGTAAGATCTATTCTCTCCTAATACATGCATGGAGAAGACCCTGCATTAGTGATGCCTCCGGGTGTGATAGTGCCAGAATGACAAAGGCATTTTGGTTCCAGTTTCCATGAGATACATGAACATGGCTCTGTGCTTAATGGATTTAATAATCTTTAGTTACATTATTCTCTTCTAGATTAGGATTTTCCTTATTACTAAAATTTCCTTTTTTGTTTTTTTTTTTTGAAGTGATCGGGCGATTTTTGGTGCCAAGGATCTTGGTTTTTCATCAATAAGGACCAGCTCTTCTGTTAGTTCAGGAGATATATCTTTAGAAACAGCTGCAGAAGCACAGTCAGAAGGTTTATGGCGCAGAGCAGTATCATCTGGTGCTTTTACCCCATTAGAGAAAAAGGCTTTTGGAATTTCTGATGACATGTAAGTTTTTGCTTGGACTTGTATTCAGATACTGTTTATTTTCCTAATTTCAGTGCTTGTTTTCTCTCTGAGAATTTGTGTTTCAAGTTATCTTCAGCATGATGCTCAGTTAATCTTTGTCTCCCAATTATCATTCTTTTGACAGATATGCAGCGGGACTGCTTTTAGCATATATGGCATTCATCCCTTTGTGTGAAAAAGGAAGTATTGATGGTCCATCCTTGCAGGTTGGAGATAACCACGCTAATCTGGCTAAAACTTTCTGTTGCTTTACATTGTTACGTATGCTATTTTACAGCTAAGGAAAATCTCTTGGAAGTTAAAAGCCTTTTCTTTAAGACATGGAACTAATGGTACTTTTCTCATCAATTTACAGAGGCTTTTGGAGAGTACTTTTCAACTTGATATACAGGCAGTCAGAGAGTATGCTTCTATATTTATGCAAATCATTTTCCGCTCTGGTTCATTGAAATGGTTGTTTGAGATATATTAGTTACATATGCTGATGACACAGTTACAAAATATTCTCCTTCCTAATTTATGTCACGAACCTTCTCAAAATTTATGGAGATATTTTTATCCAGGTATTGTCAAGCCGATGACCGCTGGTCAGAAGCAGTGAATTTCCTTGATCTTGATGATAGAGCTGGTTGGGAATTGCTCCAGGTATGCATGGACATTTATACTTCTATCTTATGTGTTTCAAAATAGTTCCATCAGTGTCTAGTTCAATTCTGCTTTCAAGAATATTTCCTTTAAATGCGTTGAAATTTGGAAACCAAGGGGTGAACACCAAAGAGAAATAACTCAGATAAAAAGGAGAGAGTGAACACCAAAGAGAAGCAACTCAAATAAAAAAAAAGACAGTGAACACTAAAGAGAAATAACTCACAAATGAAAAAGAGAGACAGTGAGGTTTATGTGGTATTGCTGCTCATGAAAGAAATGCTACACCTACTACAATACTTTACTTTCCATCATGTGGCATCACATTGGTGTTTGGCCATTATCAAAGGATAATCCTCCATGATCTTTAAAATAGATATCATATACCAATAAGATGAAAGGACATGGATCAAGACTGTTGGATCACCCATGCACAAGACAGATTGGTACCATGAAATGCAAAAGTACAAAAGCACATTTTATTTGTACATTAGATCAAGGTGGTCTTAAGCAATTACCTAATGTCTAATATCCTGGCATCTTTCCTTAATGATAACTTGGGATAGGATGAGGGATTTACAAAGTGACAAGGAGAAGGAAGGAGGCATTACACCTACCTCCTCATAATGACAACTTCCTACACAACTAACATAACCAAATATATAGAAGGATGTCTTATTGAGTGCTTACTATTGAGTGCTTTGATGCTGAACCAAATGCTTTGTGTTACCGCTTGTAACCCACCAGAAAAGTGGGCAACCCCATAGGAGAAATTTGTTCTACTTCTTTGGATAGCCAGCCAGCCAACAACCCTATATTTCTCAGTACATGATATTATGCCATAATCCTCTACCATTTGCATCGATCAGACAACTCTCACCATGCGGCATTCCTCTTGAAGGAAGGTGGGTCATCATTCGGCAGATACTTTAACCATGTTGCAATCATGTGATTTTACTTAATGTTTGTGGCATTTTGACATGGATTAAGGGGTGATCTAGATGATTGAGTGATTTTGACTATAATTCTATTTTCTCACTTTATCAAGGAGGTTAGTTTTTAACCCTAGACCTATTGCTGCAAAATCTAGCAAGCCTTGGAGAGGGAAACCCTACAAGGTATAAACTAGACAATGGGACAACAATGGGGTAGAGGCCCAATGTCACCTTAGCCAAAACCCCCCGCTTTGTACAGATTTTCACCGATGGGAGGAGTCTTGGTAGAAGAGAGATCACTTAAAGTAGATATGCTATGGATAAAGTATAAAGTGACCTTGGTAGAGCTCATTCAAGAGAGATGCACAATAATGGTTCAAGGCTTCAAAGAAGAAAATCACTCTCAAAGGAAAGCCCTAGAAAAAAGGGCTCAAGACCTAGGGTTTTGAGGTTTTTGATGATAATGGGTGCTCACAAGGTGAAGACTAAAGGGAAAGGGTTTCTTACAATGAAAATCAGCTATTCTAAGGCTTATGAAACCCTCAAGAAAGTCCTTAAGTTGAGAGAATGAAGACTAGGGTTTCCCTCTTAGGGAAAACACCGAGGGCAAGAAAATTTATGGACAGAATTTGAGTGGATGCTCACCAAATTGAGAGATTTTGTGGAAAATCTAGTCAACTTGACCTTTAGGCTCTCAAACCCCGAAAAATCCTCTTCCGTAGAAATTCGCACCAAGCCATAGTTTCTCCTTTATCCTTGTAAGGATTGAAATTTTAGAGGGAGAGAAAATGGAAAAGATTTTAGATTCATCACCAAAGACTTGGACTAGTGCCCTGTCCCTTGGGTATATGAAGTCATGGATGTCAAATATAGGCCAATCTTGCTCTTAAGGACGCTGAATGATGGTGCACGTTTCGGGTGCGACCCAAGATGTGGGCAATGGGAGGGGGAGGCTAACCCTATGTGGACCCAATGGACACATGCGGACCCAAACGGGAAAAGAGATGAATGGGACTCAAATGAGTGGAAAGCGAGTAGTGTAGGTGGTGTCAGGAAGTGGGACCATGCAACCAAAATCGAGATTTCCCTTGAAGTGCCAACCTTAAAGCTAATGACCAATAAATGAGATCTCACGGGACTAGGATACAAGGGTAACCACGAAATCGGGCAATGGAGACAAGAATACAAACCTAACCCAATGTTTTCGTTGAACGCCCCCGCTAATTCATGCTAAAGAGTGCCCATGACAAGTAAGGCAAACTACTCAATTATACTAATGAAAAGCCATACCTTTAGGGTTGGGAGGCCCACCTTCAAACATACATTCATAACAGATGGGCGAGGGGCCACATGGCTGGCTCGGTTGGCAGAGAAAATGGCACATCGAGCTCTCTAGGGGTTTTTGGCTGCTAGCTGAGGACCATTTAGGAGATTTTTTTTTCTCCCATATGCACTACCCACAGGTGGTGGGTAACATCTGGCTCCAACTAGGACATGAGCTCTCGGAAAAGTGTGTGAAGCTACTTGAATGGGAGGACATGAGAATACCAACAATCTTTTGGTTACCGTAGACCTGTTACCTACACATATCAAACACCAAACACACGGGGCAACATGTTTTTGTGGCGTCTTATGATCACCCATGCTTAATGTTAAGGCGTAAAATCAACATAAAAGTAAAAATATGCAAATTTTTACTGCAAATAGCTCCCTCTGCATCCGTGCTGCTGCTGGTGGTCCTTTCTCCCAACACTACATCTGCACTGCAACCCCCTCTCATAATGCTGCATCGTGCTACTACTAACTGCTATTGCACTGCAACTCAGTTACTGAGAAGTAAGTAACTGATCCACCCAACTACTGACATCCCTGTTAGGCTAGAAACACTCCCGATGTTGAAGCCCCCTTTGCCGCTAACAAGTGTTCCCTCTACTGACCTCTGAGTTGTTGCAACAACTCCCTGCATCTCGCACCATTGCACATCTTTCTGTGCCATCCTGCACTAGTGCAACACTCTTCGCGCCTCTTGGGCTGTTGCAGCCAGCGAGCCTCGCACTGCCCAGGGACTCCTACACTGTAGCACTCTCTGCCGCTTCATTTGCATCTATCTCTACCGACATCTGCCAGTCTTGCCACTCTCTCTTTGGGGCTCCCGTAGCAAGGTATAATCCAAGAGTTTGGGTATCTCAAGGATCCTACCCCTGATTGCCTGTAGTCCTCCTGGCTACAGCTCGATGTCTTCCCACCTATTCTTTAGAGGTACATGAGCACTCACGGCACAATCATCATCCTCTGTTAGGAAAGCAACTCACAAAAAGATAGAAAAATAGATCAACGCCTTAGAATTCAGCCTCTTCGAGGGGGCAATCTCCTTTACATTACACAAATGAACAATTCTTGGATGATACAAATGACTAAACCTCCCTTCTATATATAGGAGTCTAAGGGGTCACAATGTAATCAAGCCGACATAACAGTAATAACATAAGGGCACAAAAATAACAATAGTGGGTTTCTATGGGGCATACTAATAATAATATGGGAACAATAGGGACACAATAATAACAATAAGGGATACAATGACAATATTAATGGGGGAATCACTAGTATTATAGGAGCCTAACATGCCCCTCTCCTTCTGAAAAGTGTTGTCCTCAACGCTCGAGTAGTTTTTGATGCTTCTGTACAAAATTCTCATCCTCCCATGTGGAATCTTCAGCGGATAAGTTCTTCCACTTGATGAGATACTCCGCAATTGATCGATTTCGTAGTCTTGTTTCTGTGACTGTTTCTGGTTCCAATATGATTTTTCCTTCCTCGTCAAGTTCTGGCATATTGTTTGAACTGGGAGCTTGTCGCCTATAACCTTCTTTAAGCATGAAACATGGAAAACTGGGTGCACTCGGGAAGCTGTAGGAAGCTCCAATTTGTATGCCATAGTACCAATCTTTTGCAACACCTTATACAGACCATAATACTTTGGTGATAATTTATTATCCTTCTTAGCTTGCTTGAGGGACATTTGCTTATTAGCCGTAGGAATACCCAATCACCTACATCAAAACTTCTTTCGTTGCGATGTTGATCTGCTTGTTGTTTCATTCTATTATGTGCCAACACGAGGTTATCCTTTAAGAGTTGGAGGACTTG
>APFE031254567.1:71431-82843 GCA_000404065.3 Pinus taeda | reverse complement strand
ATATTAGAAAAAAAAGCTCAGTTGCATTATTACTATTAGGTTGCCCTTAAAGGAACCATCAAAATTGAGCTTTAGGAATCTTGAGGGAAGAGGAGCCCAAAATCCGGGGATGAAAGAAAAGGGGAAGAAAGTGGTGTTGGCGGGTTGAAATGTTAGGAGAGAGATCCTAGAGTTGAAGGATGGTCAATTATTTGGAATTGGTATGCCAATCCTACTCTGACCACCATTGGATGATAATATTCTCTTAGGCACTAAGTGTGGGATTTTATTCCAGATTGAATTCATTGTTAAGCTTTGATTGTGAAATATGTGATGATTATACTCCTTCCCAAAGAAGTCTCAAGAGAATTCATTAACCTCAATTAAGAATGGGAATGATGAATGTTTCACTCCTCCAATTGGTTAGAGTGATCTGTAAGTTGTTCCAATCTTTGTCAAATTCTCAGAAGTGGAGAGCTACCATAGTCCAAAGAAAGTCAAAGAAAGGAAAGACATTGAAGACTTGTTCAACATCCTCTAAAAAAGCTTGGCATAGATGATAGAGCGAAGGACCATGAAATCCTCTTTTTATTAACTTAAACAAAATCAATTTTTTTCTTTGAGAAAGAAGCTATAGGAATTCAGAGACTTTTGGCCATAGGTTTATTTCATATTTTCTTCCATATGTATTCCTTTTGGAAGCTGGCATGAACCACCTCTAAATGATAAGCTTCCTTGATGGTAAATGAACCTTTGGAGCAATATCCCCATCTCAATTCATCGGTCATCAAAGATCGCGATGGTTCATTGTTGGAGGGTCTTCTAGAAAAGATGCTAATCCAAGTTCATTAATAGAGGGAGCCACACCTCTTCTGGAATCCATATTCTCCATTGATTTTCTTGAGACTCTTCGTGCAAATAATCAACTACAAATTGTTGATTTTTTTAAATAATTGAGGTATGATGTTATTTTAGGAATTATTGCTCACCGATTTCATGTAGCTATTGCCAAGAATCATCCTAGAATAATGCATCCTTCCCATCTCTCACTTGCTAGAAGTAATGGTGCTGAATGATGTTCTTTCTTTGTCATACTAAGTTTCGATTTAAGGATCCAAAGATTGAATGCTACAAACAAACAAATTGCTAACGGGGCACCATTCCCATATGGTTTATACCATATATGTCTCCAAATCTCATTTCTTCCTTCAAGTTGGTGCCACCATGTTTTAGTTCCTACTATTGCAATATGTGTCTTTAGATCTCTGAGACCCAATCCCTCTAAGCTTTGGGAGACCAATCTTGTTTTGAAAAATTAAAGACCATTTTTGTTCTTTATATTCTCCTCCCCATAAAAAGGCATCTTGGAGGTTAGCAAAGGAAACTTTTAGGTGTTTCCAAATGTGAGAATAAATAGATAGGAAGTGCTTGCCAGAGAACTAATTTCAAGAGTATCAATCAAACTACAATTTTATGAGCACATAATATCTAGTTTGCTAGCTTTAATTTTCATATTTGGTAACAAATTAGACTAACGACTCACTTTAAGTGAGTTTTCAACTAGGGGAGCCCCAAGATATTGTTGAAGAATCTAGGGCAGTTAGAGTTAATGAGATTCTGCTTGACATGATAACTATTTGTAAGGTATTTTATCTTTAGCTTATTAGCATAGTCTTTTCTTGATATTATTAGTGTGTGTATTTCTCACTTCATCAAATAGCTATAAAAAAAAAGAGATAAGAACACAAGATGTTGGCTTTCTTCCAAGGCAAAAACCTCTCCCTCTTATAGAGGAAAACCCACACAAAAATCTTCTTATAGAGATTCCAATTGATAAATACCAAGACCATGACCCTTTACCTATTATGTCACTCCAAGACCAAGAAACCAATCCTCATCTTTGTCACTGTTGAGATCATCATCATTGCTGCATCATTGAGGCCATCACTATTGCACTATCAAGATCTTCATTTCTGCAAGATCATTGCTACACTTTCACCAAGGTCTTCACCATACCACTGAGATCTCCATGAGGTCTTCTCATAGACTCACCGAGATCATGACTATCTCACCATAGTTGTGCTTTCACCGAAATCATAATTGAACTCTTACTGAGGTTATCACCCTATTAACGAGGTCTCTACCTTGTCTTTGTCATGAATTTGATTACATGTAGTCATCAATGGACCGAGATCTGCATCATGACCTTATCTTCACTAGGATTATAACTGATATTTTTATCCTCATTAGGATCATGATTGATATTATGATTACAGTGATGATTGTGTATATGATCTATATTTCACCGAGATCCTTTCTCATGAATGCCGAGACTATTACTATGAACCTGTAACTAGGCCGAGACAGCAGAGAGATATGCGAGATTTTGTCTTGCACCCATCCAATATTTCAGAGACTTGTCTGAGATTTTGTTCTTACTCATTTGTGAAGACCCTATTGGGGTATATATAGTGGTTTTGTCTCCATAAATAAGCTGACATGTCACATTGAAAGGATGTGTCCATTATTTGAGCCAACTTGTCATTAATATATATTTTAAGGCTGACATAGTTTTTATTCTTCATCATTTTGTTTTTAGACTTCTTCTTTTGCTTGACTTGGAGGATTGTGCTGGTATTGGAGGGCTACTTGACCTTTTGATAGACTTGTAAACATTACACATAGTCTCAAGAAGAGTTATTTAATTATGGAAAATCCTAAAGACATCAAGAAGAAGTCTTTGACCTATGAATGACACTTCTTGCTCATGAAACCCATGATGCAAGGAATACAATAAATATATATTTTTACATAAAAACACAATTACAATGTCATGAAGGCGGAACCTAGTTACACTTTCTTAAACACTCCCTCTTAACTTGGGAGGTAATAATAATGGTACTTGGTCATTCTCAATCTGAAGAATTTATCATAAGAAGAATCAGACTGGTAACTCATATGTATAGCATCATAGTAACCAACATTGTTTCCACAACAAGGCCTTGACTAACATCTCTATCTCTCATTAGATCATAGCACAATGTTGGCGAGACCAATAATTATAGACACCTTCATCATTGTCTCACAAGGTACATACCCACCAGGGTGTTCACTGAGTATGACCTTCTAGGACTATTCTTATCTTGGGTTCCCAACCCTCAAAGAATACCGTTCCTCTTGCCTACTCTTATCTTGGATTCCCTACACAACATCAAAGAGCATCAGATGTCAGATGATTATCCAATCCTCCATTCTTTCTTCCTAGATGAAGACAATAATGTTGTGTCTATCTCTCCCTCTCAATTAGGGAGGATATGCCCATTCCTATAAAGGAATGTACCAAAGTTCCCCTTGACCAAGAACTTGTCCAAGATCCCTCTTAATTAAGGACTTTTCAGAGCTCCCTCTTAACTAGGGAATCTCCTTTTCATCAGCATATTCTTCTTCGTGGGTCCTTTAGCTTCTTAATCAATTTATTTCCTTGATGTCATGAAATTCAATTGATTTTCTTCCTTGGAGGGAATTAGCCATCCATCACTTTCCTTCTTGGTTCATCATGCCATTCCTTTATTCATGGAAATGGCCTTCTTGATACATATCTGGAAGCTTCATCATATGGCTACTTCTTCACCATCATGTTTCTTTTAGGGATTTCCATCCACCACATAAATGCTACTTGTACTTGTACTTACAACTCTTGTTCCAGTAGCCCTACATAAACTCATCCATATATTATTCAAGAAATCATAACAATAAATCAAATAGTACCTTACGAGATGACTCTTCATCATGACATATTCTTGTAGGTATCATCATCCTACATACTTGTTGACACATCTCCCAAAAATATCCATTGTTAAGGGTCTTCATCTTTTCCATTAGAGTCTTCATATCTTTCTGAGAGATTTCCTAGTCAAATAGTCTTGGTCTTTTGGATGTTGATCGCCTTCATGAGGGTTGCATATGTCATGATCTCTTCCTTCCTCACACATTCCATTCCCAGGAGCTTTCAATCAGAGTTTCTTAATTGTAGTCAACCACCCCATACTTCATATGAGGACATATTATGTTGATTTCATCTAGTGTGACTTATGCCTTCCTGCATCCTTTCAGGGGGGGAGATCATTTTTCTCTTGATTGGGCTTCTCAAGATAGAAGTAATGATCCACGTTACCTGCACCCATATGACATGACATTATAATATTAAACACAAGCATACATAACTCATTTTACCATTAGGTCATCTAGGCTTCTTCTAACAACTTCCTTGATTAAAAAGATCTTCAATCCCTTGATCTGCTTCATTTCTCATGTCATCATATCATCATCTCATGAATTTTATAAGTTGGATTTCTTGATTAAATAATTTCTTCCTCTCTAGATTAGTGAACCCTCCGATGAGAATTCCTTCATAGAATCTTGAGGATCTTGTATATCCCCGTCTGGAAGATGTTTCCTTTTGGCTTGATGTATGACGAGCCTTGTCCTGGATGACATATTTATTTCCTTCAATGTTCAATGAGATTCCCAAGAGCTATATCCTTCATGTTTGACTACCATGGATTTTGTCCTTCATGATTCCCATGGTGATGTCACGAGCTCTCATTTTTATTTAATGCTTCCATGATGCCATGATACATCTTATTATCATTGTCATATCTTATAACAGAAGCTTATGATAGGTCCCTTTTGTGAGGGATGTTATCCCAATCATAATGGAGATACGTTACTCCCTCTTTCCTTGGCCCTTTTCTTTAGCTTCCTTCATTTATCCAGTGATATGAGCTTCCATAATATTTTCATAATTTTAGCTATAATATTTTGTCTTGTTTGAGGACCAAACTTCCCTTTCATTTTTGCACATGATTTAGTCCTTTAACCTTCAATACTTTTTCCATCAACTTGTCTTTCTCTATTTAGCATAGAGACCATAAGTTTTCGAATGAGGTAACTTTCTCATCCCATGGATATTTGTTACCTTTTTTATGGTTATCTTCCTTCCTAGATCTTGTATATGGGACCTTACGAAGATATCCTACATCCTTCGATACCCTTTGCTTTCAGGTAGATCAAATTTCATGGGATCTTCTTCAATGCACCTTCAGAGAATGATCTTTCATATACATCTCTTTGATGTCTCTAATATTTCTATATGAGGGGATCTTCCATAAGTAGCCCTTTCCATGAATTCAGAGGAGACCTTTCGATATGTTCAATGACTTCAGCGACTTAAAGTACTATGTCTATCCTCCTTCTTTATGCAAGGAATCTTGATGACCCAACCAATTTATAGATCTCCTTACAATCACGAACTCAGTTAACCAAATTTGATTATAGAATGAAAAGATACTTACTTGACAAGTGAAGATGAAATATTCACCATGATTTCTTTGATGATGGTTGAAGAATATGTATTAGTACTTCTCCTTGGATGACCTTCTTTTGAATGAGAGAGTCTTTCCTCAATAGAAGAGGTTTCTCCTTTTGATGAGGATGATTTGTTGCTTCTATTATCACTCTGTAATTTTCCGAGGTTGCAGAAGAAAATCACAAAGGTAACTACAAACCTACTTTGGAAGTTGGGATCTAGCCCTGCCAGCTTCAAAGAGGGCTCTCTCTATAATATTTAACTTTTTTTATATTGAGATATTAGGATAGTTATGAGTGTTCGAAGTTTGATTTTGAATTGATTGGTTGATTAAGTGCCTGAACCTTCCATTGGGTTATGGAATCTACAATTTAAAGGGGGTATGTTACAGCGTTTAGAAAGGAGTTTCACAGGGCAAGGTAGCTAAACTAACTAGATCCTTTATATTTAAGTGAAATGGAATGGAAGAAAAGATATAAGTTCAATAGAAATTAAAGAGAAATTAAGAATTCCTTAACATGATATCAGAAGAAAACATAGAAATTATTTTCAGCCAGAAGCAAAGTGTATTTTTCAAAAAATTATGTTCGTCAATTTTCTGTAAAATAATTTAGATTCAAAAAAAAAAGTTATGGAAACAAAATAGTAAGACATCAAAAATGTAAGAATCACATCACCAAATAATCTAACACATAAATCATGTGAATAATGTCCTCTTTATTACTGATCAACCCACCAAAATAGAAAATAGTACAATAGCGTTCTGGAATGCAAAAAATCCACGCAGTAATCAACCATTGATACTTCTAAAAGCAAAGTATTTATAAGATACAAAAAATCCCATCAAAACTGACTAGGATGTATATATAAATTCCTAAACTGAATCTATCTAACTTATTACAAATATTTAGGAAAAATCGAATTGTTTGTAGTGTTGGCACTAAATTAATGAAATTGTTGACTGTCTGGCCCTTTGAATTCTACCGTGTTGTTGATGCTGAGCTGTACAATCGAATCCACTGCTCACGCCAACAATTCATATAATTTATCCCAGCATTGCTCACTTGGGGTAGTTTTCTTCAATAACTTTTTATAAACTTCATCAACCTCAGTGTATTTAGCAAATGTTGGTTTGGAAATGAATATGTGTTTCATTTCATACTGAATGTCTAGGTCATATGATAATGCTTGCAAGAACACTTTTCCTGTCATGTTGATTCTTCCACCTAAAATCTTCGAACTATCTTTAGCCTTGGCCATTATTTTCTCACTGTAATCAGACCATGTGTAGAGCTTATCATTTATTACCGATAAATTAGGAAGTCCATTTTTGTAGAGAGGTTTCAGATTTTTAAATAATCTTTGTACACCGGTGTCCAAAATTTGAAACTTTTCTTCAAGCTGCCTCACCAAATTTCTCTTAGTCAACACTTTCTTGACTTCTAGTATTGTTTATGTTCTATATTCAATCTCCATCCCTTCTAACTCCTGTTTATTTTTAGAGTTGAGGAACTTGATGAGCCTAGTAGCTTAGTTGGATGTGTCACCCAAATATTTTCTGACTTGTTCAATGGCTTCATTAGACCTTTCGATAAGTTCTTATTACTCAAATATAATCTGTATTGAAGGCCAAATATCTATCATATCTTCATTGATTTGTATCCAAATATTTTCTTTGACCCAAGCCAAGGTATTACCTATGGCAATATGCTTTTCCATCTGTTGCAATATTTGGGAAAGTGTCTGCAATTTTTGTACTTCTATTAGGAGGGAATTCTCAAATCTTGTTTTCTTCTCCTGTAAGGTCTTCACCTCCTATCTTAGTTTCTTTATCTCTTCTCCCTGTATAGACATGTTTTCTATGGATTCAACGAACTTAATTGGATCATCTGCAGTTGAATAAGGAGGAACTAGAGAAGAGGATGCTCATATTGTTGTAGATGTTGCAAGAATACATGTTTGAAGTAAGGATGCAATTGGTACTACATCAAGAGGAGCTACTGCAAGATGAGAGCTCTTCTTCTTCTCTTTGATCATCTTATCCATATCTACTTCCATCTCCTTGACTTGTGCACTCTGCTCCACCAGTGCCTTGAGCATTTCTTCTTTTTGTAACTCAGTCTCTCCTAACTCCTTTGCTTGGGGATCTTCAGTAGCAGGAAGATTCAATTGCTTCTTCAAGGTTGCTATGTAGGCATTTTTCTTCTTGATAATTTTTTCCATGGCCTTTGAATTCCTCTCCAAAAATGGGTTATACACCTGGAATTACAAAAGAGGAGGAGAAAGGCATATCGCCTCCAAATTTGACCATTTTCTTATAGCAGAAGCCATCCTCCTTGAGGGGGTCACCGTGGAATCGGACATTATTCCTTGTGGAGGCTCTGATCATTGGCCCATCACCCTGGATGCAGCCATCCTCGACACTCTGAAAAACATACCTTTCAGGTTTGAGAAATTTTGGTTGGGCCATCCGTATTTCACTTCTAAAATCAAACATTGGTGGCACGAGCCGCTGGACACCAGAGGCACCAAAATGTACCGGCTCCAAGCCAGATTAAATCACCTCAAAGCTCAGCTTCGATCCTAGAACCAAGAGGTGTTTGGGAATATTTTCAAAGACAAATAGGCCTTGGAGGAACAGATGGCACAGATCCATACAGAATGGCTCAAAGTGGACATCACCCAGGATTCCATTAGCACTAAGCGAGTCCTTGTGCAGAAATGGAATGAAAGATGCCAGCAGGAGGAAATATTCTGGAGACAAAACTCTCGCATACAATGGCTCAAAGAAGGGGAAAAAACACCAAGTTCTTCCATCATTCGGCTATACTACAGGTGCACCAACAAAATCACCCGGTTGAAGGATGAGCAAGGTATGCCCCTCCACTCTCATCAGGATATTTCCTCCTTCCTCACTGATCACTTTAGCCATATAGCAATGGAGCCAGACATTGATAGGGAAGAGGCTATCAGGAAATTCATGACTTCCATCCCAAGGTTAATTACTAAGGATCAGAATAGATCCTTAGACCGCCCTATCACCATGGAGGAGGTGGAAGAAGCAGTGAAAGAGATGCCTAATGGTAAGGAACCAGGGTCGGATGGTTTCACCATTTATTTTTTCAAAGCTTGCTAGAAAATTGTGTGGTTGGAAGAGTGGGAGGTGGTGGAAGATTCCCGAAAATCTTCTTCCATCCTCAAATCCCTCAATTCCACCTTCATTTCCCTTATTCTTAAAGAGGAGGCAGCCTGTACCCCTTCGAAATTTCGGCCAATTACTCTGTGCAATGTTCTTTATAAAATTATCTCCAAAGTAATGGCCAACAGACTGAAGCCAATTCTCTCTTTGATAATCTCAGAGGAGCAATTTGGCTACGTGGAAGGCAGACATATCATGGATAATGTCTTGCTAGCATAGGAAATGGTTCACACTCTTCAATCCCATAAAAAAGCAGGTAATCTCTCGAAAACTTATGACAAGGTCAGTTGGAAGTATCTAGAAGCCATTCTGGAAGCTTTCGGGTTTGCACAACGCTGGATCAACTGGATTCTAGCCTTAATCAAATCCCCCAGCTTTTCCATTTTGGTCAATGGAGCTCCCACCTCCCCCTTTTCCCCCTCTAGAGGCATTCGCCAAGGGGATCCCATTTCCCCTTTTATTTTTGTCATTTTGATGGAAGGCCTGAGTCACATCGTTAAAACTGCAAAGGAAAGGAAAAATATCAAGGGCCTTCTACCCTTGCCACCTTGCCCAACCACTACTCATCAACAATTTGTGGATGATACCATGCTTCATGGAACTCCAACGGTTCAAGAAGCCCAAGGTTTAAAAGCTATCCTTGATCTCTTCAGTCAAGCGACAGGTATGGACCTTAATTTAGATAATTCCTCCATTTATTTTTCAATACTCACTTAGCAATCCAGAAAAATCTTACTGTTATCCTTGGGTTCAGAAGGCAAAGCCTTTCCTCTAAGTATCTCAGGATCCCTCTCACTAATAAACCCTAGCAAAAGCTCCACTAGGAGAAACTACTATCCAACCTCGATGAACAGAGTAATCACTGGACTAATAAGGGACTAATAGGGTCCTTAACTTCGTTGGCCGGCTTGTCATGACTAAAGTTGTCCTACAAGATATTCCTCAGTATATGCTCTCCATCCTTTCGGCTTCCGAAAGTGTTCTCCAAAAAATCAGAAACATTCAGAGAACCTTCCTATGGTCGGGAAAAGCTGACAAAAATAAATGGGCTCTAGTAGCATGGGAAAAACTTTTTAAACCCAAGATCCTAGGTGGTATGGGGTTTCAAGACCCAGACACAGTGAACAAAGCCTGTGGTGCCAAGCTGTAGTGCCCACCCTAGTTTCCTGACTCTAATATGACATTATCTTGCATACTTTAGTCTATGAGTAACTCAGGCCGAGGATCAAGAAATGTGACTCTATTATCATCGAATGTGATGGTTATGTATGTTCTCTATTAATATTATGATTACGATATAATTAATGGTTATGTGTATTCTCTATTGATATCATGATGGTGATAGTAGTAAAGGATAGACATGTTTCTATTGATGTTATAATGATGATAGCGTTGATCTATATGTATGGTTCCATTAAGGTTATGATGATGCTAGCCATGATGGAGGTATCCCCTATGTTAGCTACTTACATTAGTTTTGGTTCACAATGAACAATGATATGAATGACCAGGCGATGGTAATAATGCTATTATGACAATGACTAACATGAGAAACCTAGTTACTGATTATTATTGAGTATGGCAGGAAACCACTAGAGGCACTCGCACATGATGAGTTGACGACACCTGGTTTGATGAAAATTTATATTATTTTATCTTTGAAATTCTAAGTCGATTTTGAAACCTACTATATATGTTTATCTATATTCTGATGATATGTTAATGGTTGCAGGCACAGATTAGTTGCTTGGCCGAATGCCTCAGATATGAGTGATGGGGTTGTACAAGTGGATGGAACTACATGGGAGGGGTGGGACAGTGTCCCTGATCTCACCCACTAGCACTCCCGTTGCGACTTGGGCTGGAAAGGTTGAAACAACTTTGCCTTGAAGATCACGATGCCATGAGAGTAGGTCCCAAATTTGGGTCGCTCATGAGTATTTTACTGGGGGGCGCGCATCAAGGCGGATTCCTTGATCCCCGGCACCATTAGTCTCACTATAGCAGGCAATATAAGAGATGATAGTGGTCTATGACGTTGCTCGATATTTTCCCCTCGTAGTCACTAGATGCTTGAAGGGCAAGTGGTGTGGCACCCTTGGAACTTCTAGGGAAGTTCTTGAAGGGAACAACCAAACTTGGCACCCTTGGCATCACAATTAAATTGTTAGGTGTGGCACCCTTGGAACTTCTAGGGAAGTTCTTGAAGGGCACAACCAAACTTGGCACCCTTTGAATCATAAAAAAAATAAATGATAATAAATAAATATAAGTAAGGAATGAAAACTAGGGAGTTACATCAAGGATAAATGATGATTAGAAACCAAGGTAATTAAATCAAAAAACAAACTTGGAATAAGGAGGATCATAGGAAGAAATAAATAAAGTACCTTAAAAATTCCACCCTCCCCATGTTGGAAAATTCTAGGTAGATTAGGTGGTTTAATTAGATAAAAGGGGAAGACAAACATATTGTAAGGATAAAGATTAATCCTAAACCAATTAAACTTAATTAAGAAAAGATGAAGGTGAATTAAAATAAGAAAAATAAATTAAATTTAGAGAAACGTAGAGAAGCTCCATGTGGCATCAATCAACATAAGAATATCCCTCTAAGAGATAACCTGAGTTAATTTAGGAAGTAGATTGGGGATAAAATCTTGACTCATTAATTGACTCCAAGTAATAAACACAATTTAAGGAATAAAAGGGGGAATAAAGAGACAACTAGGAGAAGAAATAGGAATCTTGTGAGGTGAGGAAAATATTAGTTTTAAATAAAAAGTTAAGTAAATAATTTTTGGGTGACCCTTGCTGAGAGAATGGCACATGGGTAGGTGAATAATCAAGTATTAAATTAAATATA
>APFE031254567.1:48658-71411 GCA_000404065.3 Pinus taeda | reverse complement strand
ATGACATGCCAAGTGTCATCTATGAGGACTCTTATAAAAGAAGGGGCAAGCCATGGTAGAGGGGACTTTTTGGGGGAACCCTATTGTTGGATGGATGATATGATGTTAGAGCAGTGATTACGAAGCTATAGTGAGTTTGGTGAGGTAGAGGATTTTTAGAGAGGGGACTCTTGAGCTAAGGGTGCTCTCCTCTGCCAGCTAGATTCTTCCTCCATTGTACAACCCCATTGCAGCTCAGGGGTCCGTGGGGAAGAAGAGTACCCAAGGATTAGGCTAGGAGGTTAACCGGTGGGTCTCGTTTTCGGATCAAGTGCGTCATCATACACTCGCAGAAGTGACCGGCAACAAGGGAATACCAGCGACAACAGAGCAAGCAGAGTCTTGCCTTCCGGTGAACGGTACATGTGTATTTCGTTACTACTTGATCTTAGATTAAAAGTATGTAAATGTTGTGTTATGTTCCTGAATGAGTATCAGCAATGTGTGTGTTGAATGAATTGAAATCTCCATGCGTTTCTTTTCTGGTTGTAATTGTTGTGT
The DNA here is from genome assembly GCA_000404065.3 of Pinus taeda. Taxonomy (NCBI): domain Eukaryota; kingdom Viridiplantae; phylum Streptophyta; class Pinopsida; order Pinales; family Pinaceae; genus Pinus; species Pinus taeda. Next base: position 70,871 of record APFE031254567.1, on the reverse strand, counting down.
TAACAAAAAGATCTTTTGAAAAAAAAATAAAAAAAATTGCATAGTCCTTACACTTGGTATATATATAGTTTTAGATGGGTCCTTACACAAGCTCTAGTGGAGATGGATCAAGGAACCACAGACACCCTGGACCAGGCTATGGAAAGTCAGGTATGCTGAACACTGGCACCCTCAAGATATCATTAGAATTACTGACCCTCCAGCCAGATCCCCCATTTGGAACCTAGCATGGGCTAATCGTAACATCATACAAGATCACTACTTTTGGGAAATCCGCAATGGTAGCACAACTCTCTTCTGGGAAGATGCTTGGCAACAACTTCCCAAGCTTGAGAGTCCTAATTATCTTCCCCTACAACACAGGTATTAGGAACAAGGAAAACTCAGGGTGAACCAATACTGGATTGATAGTATTGCAGACCAGCAATGGAGATATTGGCACCGTAATACTCCCCCACAGGCAGATGTGATGTGAAACCTTCTCTTATCCTTGCACTCTTGTCTAGATAAGAGGAAGATCTGTTACTCTTAGGATGAAGATCAATTAAGGTGGGGCAAACTTGATGGAGGCACCTTCAACCTAAAGGAAGCCGGAGTTTACTTAGAACACAGGGATCCGGAAGAGAAAGTGATTTGGCACAATAATGTTTGGGATACCACCATCTGGATGAAGATAAAGACTTTCTTATGGCTCCTAATGCATCGTAAGATCCTCACTTGGGAGAACCTAGGAAAAAAAGGCTTCATTGGTCCATCCTGATGTCCCCTGTGTGAAAAAGAAGAGGAGTCTATGAATCATCTCCTTAACAATTGCGAATGGACCAATAAACTATGGGTATAGATGGAGGAGATCTTCAAACAAATAGACAGGAACAAAGAGTCCATACAAGACAGCATAGCCAACTGGTGAACCGAATATTCTAGCTGCGACACTGTAAACATCCTATTGAGGCTAAGCCCCGGTTTTATAGTTTGGTCCACATGGAAAGAAAGAAACAGTAGAATTTTTTAGAGGGAATCTAGATAGCTAGATACCATCAAAACAAACATCATGCAAAATATGCGAGAAGATGCCCTTACCAGTAGTAAAGCAGAATAGGAAAACAGATTTTCTGCTAATGACAAGCGAATTCTGCAGCTATTTGGCATGAGTGCTGCAACTAGCCTCAATTCTCCGACGCAGAGACCTCAGCCCTCTCGATCTTAGCTGTCCTGGCAACCTCTTATCACGGGGTTCCACAAATTAAAATTTGATGGAGCCTCTCGGGGCAACCCTGGCCCTGCTGGCCTTGGAGGTGTCATACGCAATGATAAAGGGGAAATTATTCATATCTACAACAATTCTCTAGGGGAAGCCACTAACAACAAGGAAGAATTTGCAGCTCTGGAGCAGCGTTTGCAAATCCTAATCTGCCTGGGTAGTGGGGCAGAAATAGTGTAAGGAGACTCGCTCTTAGCCATTAATGTTGCGAGGAAAATGCAAAATGGTTCGTTTTCTGAGAAGGTTACTAATAACTGGCACCTCGCCTTGCTCACCACGCTCATCACCAAACATGTCTCTGCTCTTAATGGAGTCATTCTGCAGGCAACCAGGTGCAGTACGAATGCACTGAAAGATAGTCTAGCCGACCACGTGATCAACCACCCGAATGATGTCATTGACACCTATTGGTAGAGCGTCACATATGCTAATCTTTGGGATAAATGCCTTCAAATCTCAAGGCAAGACCTCACAAGTTTGTCAGGAGAGGAGGACGGCTTACAAGGTACTGATCATCAATGAAAAATGTGGTTTGCTCTTAATGTTTATTCCCTAATCCTTAATGCATGGTGGTGGCATCACTGGCGGTTGTCCTATAGCTCGCATCGAAAAAGATGGAAGATCTACCACAAGGATAGAGGTCAGCATACCTTTTACAATTTGAGGTACTTGTGGCCTCTTCTCTTAAGTGATAAGCGTGGCAGTCTGAACACACTCAACCATAATAATAGGAATGTCGTTAGTCACCTATTGGTGATTAGAAACATGGAAAAAATGGAAGTTTCAGTTAATATTGCGGCCCCTCGCACCGCATATTTCACTATTAATACGAAGCCAATGGGGAAGTATTTCACCTGCTTACGGTATTCCTCAAAGCTTAGCCCTGTGTTTACAGTTTCGTGTATAGGAATTCGCATTTCAATAGTTTGCACCTGCAATCTTGCCATGGCCGAGCGCATCCTCCACAACTCCAAAGCTGCCAGAGATTTAAAGAGAGTCTGAAAGGATTATGAGGTTTCCGTCTCCAAAAAAGGAAAATAGATTATTAAAGAGCTCCAAATTACAAACGTAAAGCCATTAGCGAAGAGGTAGATTGGATCTTGGACCCGAGCACCCCAACAACTAGAGCTACCCAGTTCCTGAAAACGCAGAGTGTGGCTTGGCAGATGAAAACGATGCTTGCAAAAGCCATGAGCATGCATGGTGCCACTTTCAAGGAGGCCTTCCAGGAAAACTCTCTCTCCTCTGCCAAGAATTCGGCGCAGCTGCACAAGTTGGAGATTTCCATCAACTCCCACACAGAAGAACTTAAAATGCTTGCTTAGAGTCTAGGAGGGTTTATTCGGCTCTTCAAGCTATACATGCGCCATGTGCTAAATGTTTCTATTGAAATACCTAAAGATGATTCCAAAACAACCATAATCAGATGCCACAGGCCCCGCAGTGTTCCCAAGGGAGATGATGGTGCTAGTCTGAGTGCTGCTGGTTATTCAGGTGTCGCCAAAATCAACTAGTAGGATTCCTGGTGGGAGGTCTTCTACTGATGGTTCTTGTTTATCCTTTGCCTTTGTTATTTTCTATGTCTGATGAATGTAAGCTTCGGCAGGCCTTTAAGCGGCCTTCTATGATAGCAGTTGCTCTCTCACTATCTGGCAGCCCTGTGTGGTTGGCCGTTTTCTGTTTCGGTTTATGTTTGACTCAGGTTAAGTTTGTGTTAGTTGTTACGTAGTATGTTTCCTGTCTTAATATCGATTGGCTACAGGGCTTATATAAGTGGTATTTTGTTTGGAAGGCCTGCATTTTCTCTTTTCCCTCTAAAAATGGCAGGCCCCTTTTTGTAACCATATGTAACATTTTTATGATCTAATATATCAGCTGATTTACACAAAAAAAAGGTTAGAAGTCATGATCATTTTTTAATAAATGCTAAGTTATTTTTTTTAATTATAAAGGAATGCGGAAGTGTTTAACCGTTGCTTGGACATAATTACCCCTCTCCACCATAATCCTAGATGTCCTTCACTCATGATGATTACCTCACCTAGCCGTTAAACTTCCACTGCGAGTACCAATCTGGCCTGACCTCAAAGATGTTGTGCAGTTACGGCGAATGAACCGGTGATAAGATGGAAAGGATGGTGGAAAGTTGGATCTCTTTATAAGAACCGATTTCCCCAGTATTACATGTAGAATTCTTAACTGTTCATAGCCGTTAAGCAGCGATGTCACCTGTTTGGAATGAACCCTCATCTCTGAGTAAGGTAGAGTAGACTGTCGAGTATCGCAATAGTCTTGCACTATTGCGAGACTCGGGTTTTCTTCAGTTTTTGTAGAAGTTTGACGGGCATGATAAAGAAGTGGCTTTACAGCTTTCCAGGAGTTTCAGAAACGGCCAAGTGAAAATTGGGCCTCTCAAATTCAAAGTCACAAAAGAATTTATAGCAGCAACGACAGGCTTGCAGAACACTGGTGAACAATGGTTTAAAAATTAGAAGCTAGAAAGAAAGCGTTGGCAATGTTTCGTCGTTGATAAGAAGATAGAAGTAGACTGGAAGGTAGGAGTTTCGCGCAGTGCCTTGCTGGGTCAATGGAAAGACCTCCTTTTTATCCTACAGAAGTTTGTGACCTACGAGGGAAGATACACCCGCACGTTGGTATATCATTTTAGAATTCTGCAACATTTTGAAGCCGATCGGCACGTCTGGTGGAGGATGAATTTCCCCTATTTTCTACTTAAGAGCTTGGAGAAAATGGCTAAAAGTATGCAGGACGGACAGGTAGACCAGGCCGACACAAGGCTATATCACCACGGCCTGATAAAAATTTTGGTCCTGAAACAGCTAGAAGTGAAAGGTATGACATGGGAGGCGCTATTAAAACAGCTTCACAAAGGGACAGCCGCTGGAAAGGAGATAGAGGACCCCACCAGCACAAGCAAGGGCTTAAGTAAAAATGAAAAGGGAAGTCCTTCTTGCACCAGCGCAAAAAGGAAATGATCTGCAAAAGCAGAAAAGGCCTCATCTTCAAATAAGAAGACAGCCAGCGCACCAGTTGAAGAGACCCCTTCTACGCCCGAAAATGACAACCTGTTAGTCCTTGCGGACGCAGCAAAGTTTGTAGACGTCGAAGACGATGCTCTGTTCGCCGATTTCATCAAAAAGTCCTGGAAAAAGAATAAAGTCTTTGATGCAGGAAAAGAACCATAGTCCCCATAGGGCGTGGAATCCCCTCCTGCACTCGTACAAGAAGAAGCACCAGTGCGAGAAGAAGAACCGGAAATAGAAGCAGAAAATGAAGAAGCAGAAGAAGAAGAGACAAAAGGAGAAGAACCAGACGACAAAGAAGCAGAAGAAGAGGAAGGAAGAGCAGAAGAATTCGGAAAAGAAGAGGTGGAATCCGAAGAAGAAAAGGCAGAATCTGAAAAGGAAGAGGTAGAACCCACAAAAGAAGAAGTAGAAGAAGGAGAGGCAGGAGAAGAAGAACCAGAGGAGGAAGAACTAGAAGAAGAGGGACCAGAGGGAGAAGAGTTTCTTGATGTAACCATGATGCATATGGAGGTCCCTGAGGAAGACACAGCCCCTGCCAAAACAGAAAAGGAAAAATATTTGGTAACTCTTGCTGCTCGGGTAGTTGAATTAGAGCTTCAAGTGCAGAATTTAGAGCAGCTTGTAGCCAAAGCGTGGGAGGATAAATAACAGAGTATAGGAGAATTGACAGCGAAGATCCAGAAAAATAAAAGGGAAGTTAAAGTCTGGAAGTACTGAGCTACGTAATGTTTCAAGGGACTTAAAAAGGTGACAAAGAAATTAAAGAACATCAAAAAGAAGAATTCTAAAACATTGCAGGCTAATGATAGTATGCCAGAGTAGGATTGAGTTGGAATGCTCAAAGTTTTGAATTTTTTTGTAGAGGTAAAGAGTTGTGTGAGGACTCACAACAATTTAGGGATGGGAGGATGTTAGCCCCCTAATTTTCTCTCTTTTGGCCATTTTTCCTAAATTATAAACATTTACCATTGTTTTACCTCTCTTATACACCCTCATCTTACACTAGTCCAAGAACAATGACATATTTTGTATGAACTTTATATTTCATATTTTTAACTTAACTTAGCATTAACTAATTATTTATTACATGATTTCTTTCTTATAATCACTCTTTGTAACTTATCGATATCTCCAATGTTTTACCGTAACCGCTGATCCTAGTGTAGGATCGGATCTTGCACCGGTGCCAACACAACAAACCCTTGCAGCAAATCCGGACCTCCTTGATCACCGCCTCGTTTTGCGCCACTTCAACCATGATAGCAAGATAGATCTGAAGGCAGCCGAGATCCAACCACGACAGCAAGGCAATCCAAAGGCAGTCAAGATCGAACTTATGAAGAACGAACAGCTGGAGATTGGCTACAGCCAGTTTTGTTGAACTGCCTAATTTTGAAGGCCGAAGCTAAATTCTGCATATCGGTTATGTAATTGGTTAAACGATCTTTATTGGCCTTCGGCCAAAGATCTATATAATGAAGAATGTAAATAGGATGAGATAGTTCTTGATAGAGTTTGTACAGAACAGAGATATAACCAGGGAGGTGGTAACAGGCTTGTATTTTGTTATCACCCGAATCTGGGCGGGACTACGTATTCACGTGTGTATTTACCTCAATGAATTAATAAGAAAGGGAGCTCTGCCTCAGGTTTCATAAATCGTATTTCTGTGTTTGAAAGCTGATGAATTGGTAAAGTACTTAGCAACATTTCTATTTGAAAGGGAAACGCGTTGGTTGGCTAGGGCCCAGCCAACCCAGCACGTTTACCCTATTTTCTGTTTCTTATAATTTGTGTTTATACTGTCAAGTGTGATCTAACTTCCAGCACATGTATTCCTGTTTGAGTGAAAGAAAAACCGCTATGTGAAGTAGTTAGATTTCCTTTTCCTGCACCTGATTTCGGATTGGTTTTCTCTCTTAGTCCAAGCAGGAGAAATAAACCTGCACCAGTGCACGTTGGTGTGCTATTCATTTTCCTGCACTTCATTTCAGATTGGTTTTCCCCGCCTGGTCCAAGCAGGATAAATAAACCTGCACCAGTGCATGTTGGTGTGTTATTCATTCTGCAGTTTTGTTTGATTGGTTTTCCCACCTGGTCCAACCAGGAGAAATAAACCTGCACCAGTGCACATTGGTGTGTTATTCATTTTCTGCAGTTTTGTTTGATTGGTTTTCCCCACCTGGTCCAAGCAGGAGAAATGAACCTGCACCAGTGCACGTTGGTGTGATGCAACAAGCCTTTCTAGTTTACTTCCCGCAATTTCTTGCTTTCATTAAATACTTTATGACGGGATAAATTATAAGGATTGTTTCTTTATTTCTGCACTCTATTAAAATCAGAAACATTCATTTTCATGTGTGCAATTTGATTTCACAGTATAATAACACTTGCAGTAGTTAAGCACTTATTTCAAGAATTAAATGCTAAGTGCAAGAAGCTCTGATTTGGTGCAAGAACTAGTTTCTTGCCACGGGATCTGAGTGCTTTGAACCTGAAAAATTTCAAGCCCCATGTAGGAAGAAAAACACTTTCAATACAGACACCATTTATACCCTCTGCATAAATCTTTGTTCCTGCACTAGTGCAAGCAGACTACGAAAGTGTAGGACAGATTAGTGCAAGAAGGAAATCTCTACATAAGCAAGTTTGAAGGGCCCATCTGATGAGACTGCTAAAGTGTCTCTGCTAAAGAAAAACACACACTCAGTAGTTAATCAATAGTTAGCTAGAATGATTGCCCTTTTATTTATAAATCCTTTTTGCAAATGCATTCTTCCTTGTTCCAGTCTTAGATTATTTTGATGGTTCAAGTTGCCTTTTTCTCTTTTTAGTTTGATTCGGCAATCTTTCCTTTAAAGAAAGTAGGGATTGACATTAGAAACATTCATACCATCTCTGGCATTTCCTGTGCTTCGTCTCTAAGTTTATGAATCCCCCGGGTTGACAATTTAAGTGTTAAGGAGTTTGCTTAAGTGTAATTCATACACCCAACAATCACTTGGGCTAGCCATTATGATTCCTTGCCCATCTATTATCATTATATGTTTGAAGATGTGTCTTCCAACCCCGGAGGTATAGCTTTCATTATGTAGTTGGGTCTTTTCGTTTATTTTTCATGGACACTTTGGGTGTGGATTAGTGGGGGGATTCAGTAGAAAGGACGAGTGTGTTCTATACTCTTGTCTCCTATGTCCAACTTGATGGTTAACCTTGTATCCTAGTCCTGTGGGATCTCCTTTATTGGCTACTAGCTTTAGGAGTGTGACTATATGGGAAACCCCAATTTTGGTTGCGTGGTCCCGCTTCCTGACACCACATACATCACTCCCCTTCGCTCATTATAACCCTTTTCACCATGTTTCCCATTTGTTGGTCAATAATTGTCATTGATGTCAATATAACCACTATTTAATGTCATGATGACACACTTGATGATAGGGATGATTGCTGAAGACCACACTTGGAGCCCTAATGAAGATTCCCTAACCCTTATCGTAGTCCAAATTCCCTTATGCATAAAGAATCCTGAAAACCCCAAGGTATGTACTATAAATTTCTAAACAATCATAAAGAAAATTATTTTTTAACATCTTGAAGGCATCATGTTACAATGACTCCTCCACTACCTTATAAAGGACTCTTTCCTCTTTCCAGTGAGCCCACACTCAGCCTCTAACCACCTTCTCTTTCCTAACTGCGATCCACTACAATGTCGCAATTCTCTCTTTTAAAGCTTAATTTAAACAATCCACTAACATTAGTATGGGAACACACATTATGTTCAAGGTGGTCGTTGGAACCCCAAACCCTCTTCCATGATGGTTGATTAAATCCTATAATTGCTTTTTTGTAAGTATGATTATCATTTGTAGCTGATTTTTTCCATCTATTATCACTCGCCTACCATATGGAATGTGTGCTTTCTCTTTATAATTTCCTGATCTTCTCTTAAATACAACATGGGTAACTCACATATCGTTATTGTGGTTCAAGTTGGATGCTTTCAAAACAACCACACACAAAGCTGATTGTGTTTCTCAACATGAATTTTCAAATTTTCCATATCATCGTTTGGTTCAAATTTATCATATTTTTCTAAAATATTCATTTAATTGACTTGTTTTTCTACAGTGGGGTATGTTACCCACCACCTGTGGGTGACACCCATAGGAGAAAATTTTATCCTAGATGGCCCTCGGCTAGCAGCTAGCAGCCCCTTGTAGCCACTAGATAGCTCAATGTGCCACCATCTCCGCCACTTCAGCCAACAATTATGATTCCTTGCCCATTTGTTATGATTGTATGTTTGAAGGTGGGTCTTTCAACCTCGAATGTATGACTTTCATTATGTAGTTGGGTATTTTTGTTTACTTGTCATGGACACTTTTTGGAATGGATTAGTGGGGATATTCAGCAGAAAGAATGGGTGTGGTCTATACTCATGTCTCCTATGTTCAACTTGATGGTTAACCTTGTATCCTTGTACCACGGGATCTACATTATTGGCTACTAGCTTTAGGAGTGTGACTATATGGGAAACCCGATTTTGGTTGCATGGTCCCACTTCTTGACACCATATATATCACTCCCCTATGCTCATTATAGACATTTCCACCATGTTTCCCATTTGTTGGTCAATAATTGTCATTGATATCAATATAAGAACTATTGAAGGTCATGATGACACATTTGATGACATGGATGATTGTTGAAGACCACACTTGGAGCCCTAATGAAGATTCCCTAACCCTTATCCTAGTCCAAATGTCCTTATGCATAAATAATCCTAAAATCCCCAAGGTCTGTACTTTAAATTTATGAATAGTCATAAAGAAAATTATTTTTTAGCATCTTGATGGCATCATGTTACAATGACTCCTCCACTACCTTGGAAAGGACTCTTTCCTCTTTCCAATGATCCCTCACTCAGCCTCTAACTCCTAGTAGCCTAAGAGAAATCGTTTTTTAAGATCATATATCCTATTCTCTAGCCTAGCCGACCTAAGCTCAGTTATCCTTGTCGGCCTCCACCCAAAAAGACATTTCCCTTCATCCAAATAAAAAATTTGTATAAATACAAGTGAAAACCCTTCATTTCCATCATCAATTCAGTGAAGACAAACCACAGGAGATAAAGATAAGATCTAGTTCACAATTTGTGAACTAGAAAATCTAAAATACGAGAAGATGTGGAGTTTTCTAACTGTGATTGGATATATCTTTACTGTGGAAGCTCAGATTGATAATCATCTATGGAGATTCGATTTATAATTCACTGAGAGTACCTCGGACCTATGGAACTTTACCTTGGTGCAGTATTACACCTCGACATGTGGAATCACACCTCAGAGTTGTGGATAAACTACACCTTGGACCATCTTGCAACAAACTAGAAGTATGTTTAAGAGCTCAGATTATACTGAAGAAGTGTGTATTTCTATGGAGCAATGATACATTGGAACAATCATCATTTAGAGCTCGAATCCTTGTTGGACAAGTTGTGTTATACAACAGTCCTGTAGCAACGCTTGTTTGAAGAAGCTTGGACAACAGTGCCCTTGAATGCATCACTATTTGGGAAACGTTTAAGGCTGGACCTATAGTGTGAAAAGCGACTCAGTTCTACGATATACAAGTTCAATTCTGAATTCAGATAAATATTGCAGTGAACACCTCCATGCCTCGGACCTGAGTATAGTTGTGACAAACCTCAGACCTTTGCATTGAACAGTTGCCCAGTGAAATAGAGCCTCAGTCCTACAGTCTTGTTACATACTTCTTTGTGAAGACCTCAGACTTGTGAACATTATTTGGACCAGACTTTAAAAGAAATAACTTAGATGTTTGGACAGTTGAGTACGTAGAGCGTTGGACAATGGAGTATTAGAGCTTTGGACAGTGAAGTAATTGGAGCATATTTGGACAATGAGGATTCGAAAGCCCAGAACAGTCATCTTGGAGGCTTGAACAAATAAAGAGCTTGATGATATTGGACAATGGAAATATTGAAATCTGAAGCAATCTTGTGGAGAAGATGATTAGCAGTTGAATTAAGTACATTCATACATTCTATTTGTTAAAAATTGAAGGGTTGGAGCCTCTAAAACAAGGTTGGAGCCTTGAGAAGACAAGGATTAAGCCTCATAAAATCCCAAGTTGGAGCTTGGAGATAGGTGGGACCCTAGTAGATTGAAGAGTTGGAGCTCTCAATTTCATTGTACTCAAACTTTGTAAGGAGAGGATTGGTGTCCTCACATGTTCCAAATAAAATTCTTATTATTTTTTTTTTTATTATAATTGTGAAGAATCTTAACTGGTAAACATAACAATTGAAAAGAAATATTGATTCACCCCCTTATCAATATTTCCAACAATTGGTATCAGAGCCAAATTCTTCATAATAAACCTAATAGTTGGAAGAAGGATTCTTAGTCACATGGCTAGTAAGGATTTAGGAAAAATCCCTCAATTTGATGGAACAAAATTTTCATTTTGGAAACGTAAGATGACATCTTATTTAATGTCTATTGGATCGAAAGTATGGCATTCAGCGCAAGATGGGTATAAATTTCCATATCCTCCACCAACTAATCCGGATCGAAGGAAAATTTATATAGAAAATGCCAAAGCACTAAATTCCATAACAAGTGGAATTTCTGATTCAGAATTTACAAAGGTTATGAATTGTGAACTGCCAAGGAAATGTGGGACAAGCTTATTGGTATTTATGATGGAGACTCCAAGGTCAAGAAGGCAAAATTTCAAACTCATAGAAGAAAATTTGAGAGTCTTAAAATGGATGATGAAGAAGACATTGCAACATTTTTCCTCCAAGTGGATGAAGTTGTCAACTCACTCAGGGTCTAGGAGGAACCATTGTAGAAAGCACAATTGTCCAAAAGGTTTTGAGATCACTTCCAGAACGTTTTGATTCCAAAGTCAGTGCCATAGTAGAAATGAAGGACTTGGGTGACCTAAAAATGGACGAACTTCATGGGATTCTCATTGCATATGAAATGAGAAAATGAATCCCAAACTCTAAGGAAGCAACATTCAACGCTTCAATAATATTGAAGGAAGGAAAGAATTATAGTAGTGATGATTCCGATACTAAAACAAAACTAGCACATTCGTGAAGAAACTAAGGAAAGGGTCCAAAATCAAAGGTAGGTGTCCTCTCATTTGTTTTAAGTGTGGTAGAATAGGACATTATGTTACAAAGTGTCATCATAAACCATTAGGGGATTTTTGAGGTCTAAAATGGGTCTCCCAAGGAAATTATAAAATAATAGTGGAAATAATAAAATAAGATTTGATGACATCAAATTTTAGAGGGAAAAAAGAAAAAACTATTTTTTCAACTTATCTCCCTATGGGTTTACTCAAATTTCGAACGAAAACACTCGTTGAATGCATAATTTGGTTCCTCATCCAAGAAGTACCCATGTTTCATACTTTTGATGGACCCTGCTACATGAAAAATGAGAAATACAAAACGTGATTGCAATCACATTTTTTCATGTATTTCTCATTTTTCGTGTAGCAAGGTCCATCAAAAGTATGAAACATGGGTACTCTTTGGACGAGGAAATAAATTTTGCATCCAATGAGTACATCCACTCAAAATTGGAGTAAAAATTTAGGGAGATAAGTTGAAAATACGAGTTGAAAAAGTAGTTTTATTATTTTTTAATCTTTTTACTTTTTTAGTCCAAAAATGTTGAATCATCCCCCATGGTTGACATCAACATCTTGAATCCTATTGGTTCTTATAAAGTTTATTTTGGTTGTACATTTTTCTTAGGAGGCCCATTTTAGACCTCAAAAGTCCCCTAATGACAATAACAATGATAAATATGAATATAAAAAGAGGATGTTTAATAAGAAAGGGTCAAATAAGAAGAATTTCTTCTCCAAACAAGATGACTCCGATGAATAAGAATTTGCGATTACAAAGAAAAAATCAACTACAAATACCTTTCTACTCAAAAGGGATAATGATGAATTTGATGTAGAAGATGACTATGATGGAAGTAGTGAATTATTGTTCATGGCGTTTACAAATGATGATGATTCAGAAAAATAAGATCAAGGAAATGTAGATGAATTACTAATGCGTGATATTGAAGAAAATGAGAAATTAAGGAAGAAGATCGTTTCTCTCAAAATAGAAAAGGGAGAAGCAAAAAGGAAGGAAGAACTTTTGAATAACAAGCTAAAAGAAAGAGAAGAAATATGTGAGAAATGAGAAGCTGAAATTGTCTCTCTAAAGAAAGAGTTGAATCAGGTTAATAAGAGTTGGCAAAGCTCTCAAACACTTGATAACATCCTTAATACTCAAAGATCACAACAAGATAAGACTGGAATTGGTTTCAAAGGTGAATGATCAAGTTTGAAGAAGAATGCCAATGAAGAAATCCAAAGAAGCTATGATGACATCCTTTGCAATCATCCAAAAGAGAATAAGTCATTCCACCAAGAAAAAATATCCACTTACAACAACCCAAGGAATGGAGGAAAGATATCTCCAAAAAATAATGTTACATCAAGTTAAGGCTATTCTAGTAGATATCAAACTATCTTTCTTGGTTGTTGTTTCTATTGTAAAAATTTTGGTCATCAAGCTAAACATTGCAAGGCTTATAAGGATAATAGTTAAAGGAGATATAGGGCCAATTATCAAAGCAAGCCACTTAGCTCAAAAGAACAAGGTCAAATCAAGAATTATAATTATTTTGATCCTTTGGCTAAGTATGACCTACCATGTTCAAAATGAAATGATTTTGGCCATGATACACAAAATTGTCCATTTATATCAAAAAGGGAAGAGTTGAAAAAGGAGGAACCCACTACCGATAAATGTGGCCTAGATTTATGTGCACAAAGTGATGAAAATCAATGTTTTGTGGATAGTGGATATTCAAGACACATGACAGGTGACCAAAATAAGTTTATCTCATTAAACAAAAGGGATGGAAATGTATCCTTTGGAAGTGGATCCGCTAAAATTGCCGGAAAAGGGATGGTTTCTCTTGTTAATGGAAAGGGAAAAGAACAAAACACACTACTGGTAGAAGGACTCAAACCAAATTTTCTAAGAATTAGCCAAATTTGTGAACAAGGACATATTGTTATCTTTAGTACTAAAGGTTGTGAGATAAGAAAATCCTCTTCAGGAGAAATTGTGGGAAAAGGAGTGAGAACACCAGATAACGTATACATTTTAAGTAAAGTTTAAGAAGAAAAATGTTATATGGGTCAAGCAAATGAAAGATGGTTATGGAATAAGCAATTGGGGCATATAAACTTTGGAAACTTGGTTAATATCAATAAAACAAGTGCAACGAGGTACATTCCAAAAATTATAAAGTTGAAACAGATTGTGTGTGGCCCATGTCAACATGGAGAGAAAACTAGAACTTGCTTCAAGGCCAAGGAATTTTCAACATAAAAACCTTTAGAGATCATATATGCATATTTATGTGGACCAACCAGAACTCTAACACTACAAGGTGAAAGGTACTGTGATGTATTTGTAGATGCCTGTACTAGAATGATGTGGTTTTCTTTATAAAGTTTAAATACGAAGCTTTTGAATGTTTTAAGAATTTCAAAGCTCTTGTGGAAAATGAAAAAGAATAAAAAATCAAGGGTCTTAGAATATATAGAGAAGGAGAGTTTACTTCAAAGGAATTCAATGATTTCTGCGAAATGCATGGAATAAAAAGAGAAATTTCCATAGCTAGAACTCTTAAACAAAATGGAGTAGTGGAAAGAAGAAACATAATTGTGAAATAAATGGCAAGAACGATGTTACTAGTAGTTGATTTGCAAGCCAAGTTTTGGAGAGAAGCAGTTGGGCCAGCAGTGTATACCTTGAATAGAGCCCAACTAAGACCAAAAAATGACAAAAATTTATATGAATTATGGAAGGGAAGACCTCCTTCAGTAAAATATTTTATAACTTTTGGAATTAAATTCTTTATGAAGATCAATGATGAGTCACCAGGAAAGTTTGATTCTCATGTTGATGAAGGAATATTTTAGGGATATTCTACAAGGAGCAAAGCATATAAATGTTACAACAATCGACTACGAAAGATAGTAGAAAGAATTGATGTAAAGATCGACGAGGCACTTCTAGAAAAGTAAATTGAAGTCCATGAAGAAGATTCTATTCTTGAAGAATATGAAGATGATACAACAAAGGAAGAAAAGGATCAAGAAAGTCAAAACGAACCATCTCAAAGTCCATCAAAAGTAAAATTTCTTCAAAAACACCATCCAGAAGAACAGATTATTGGGAATGCAGATGATGGAATACAAACCCGAATAAAGATGAGAAATACACCAAGAAAAGATGATGTTTCCTTACTATCCATGATAGAACCAGAAAAATTTGCTCAAGCTAGTAAGTATCCTCATTGGGTGAATGATATGGAAGAAGAAATGTTTCAAATTGAAAAGAATGAAACATGGAACTCGTACCCCATCCAAAAGATAAAAAAAATTATTGGAACCAAGTGGGTGCTCAAAAAAAATGAACGAAGACGAACAGATCATGAGAAATAAGGCAAGACTTGTTTGTAAAGGATACTCAGATTGAAGGAATTGAATTTGAAGAAACTTCTACCCCGGTAACTTAATTGGAATCTATAAGAATGTTTTTATCATTTCCTTGTTCAAAAGGGTTCAAATTATATCAAATGGATGTGAAATGCACATTTCTGAATGGTGACCTAAAGGAAGAAGTCTACATGGAGCAACTGAAAGGGTTTGATCTAGCAGAAGGAAAAGACTTCGTATGTAAGTTAAAAAAGGTGTTATATGGATTGAAACAAGCTCCTAGAGCTTGGTGGGAAATATTGGATCATTAACTACAACAAAAAGGTTTTAAAAAGGGGGTGGCAAGAAGTAATCTCTACATAAAAGTGGACAAGGATAAATTACTAGTCACTCTTGTATATGTTGATGATCTAAATTTTGCAAGCAACAATGATGAGATGATTCATACATTTTCTCAAAATATGTTCAAGGAATTTGAAATTTATATGATTGGTAAATTATCTTACTTCCTTGGACTACAACTAACTCAAACTAAAGAAAGTATGTTCATATCCCAAGAAAAATATCTTAAAGACATGCTTAAGAGATATGGGATGGAAGAATATGCTCATATGGGCACACCTATGACTACAAATTGCAAATTAAGAAAATATGATGAATCCCCTTCGGTAGATGTAACTCTTTATAGGTCAATAATTGGAGCTCTTCTATACTTAACTACTTCACGACCCAATATTATGCAAGCAGTGGGAATGGTGTCAAGATTTGAATCAGCTCCTAAGGAATCTCATTTATTGGTTGTGAAAAGAATTCTCAAATATTTGAAAGGTACTCCTAATTTTCACCTACGGTATCCCAAAAGCACAAATCTTACTGTGACAACTTACATTGATGTTGATTGGGATATAAGTGTAGACGATCAAAAAAGTACTAGCATAAATGCATTCTTCATGGGAGATTGTCTTATATCTTGGCTTAGAAAAAAACAATCCTCTATATCTCTCTTCACAGCTGAAGTCGAATATATAGTTGTTACAGATTGTTGTACACAAATATTGTGGATGAAGGAAGTATTAAAATATGTCAACATAGAGACTAATCAACAAATCATTATCTATTATGACAAGACCAACACCATCAGTCTTTCGAAGAATCCAGTAATGCACTTGAAGACAAAACATATTTCCATCAAATACCACTTTCTCCGTGAACAAGTTGCATAACAGAATATTAGATTGGAATACATCAATACAAAGGAAAAGATTGCAGATATATTAAAAAAACCCCTACCACGAGAATCATTTGAAGATATTCGCCAAAAGATGGGAGTCATTTCTCTTTCATCACATTAGGACAACACATCAACAAGGGTAGGAGCACCACGATAGGGGGAGCAACATGAAAAAAGGAATCTTGAGAGGGAGAGTATTTGAACATCCAATTTTCCATTGATGTCAAAGGGGAAGAAAATGTTGGAAGAAGAGAGAATATTTCCATCAATGGCAAAGGGGGAGATTGTTGATCAATAATTGTCATTGATGTTAATATAAGCACTATTGAAGGTCATGATGACACACTTGATGACATGGATGATTGATGAATTCCACACTTGGAGCCCTAATGAAAATTCCATAATCCTTATCCTAGTCCAAATTTCCTTATGCATAAAGAATCCTAAAAACCCCAAGGTATATACTATAAATTTATGAAAATTCATAAAGAAAATTATTTTTTAACATCTTTAAGGCATCATGTTACGATGACTCCTCCACTACCTTGTAAAGAACTCTTTAGGTATATACTATAAATTTATGACAATTCATAAAGAAAATTATTTTTTAACATCTTTAAGGCATCATGTTACGATGACTCCTCCACTACCTTGTAAAGAACTCTTTCCTCTCTCCAATGAGCCCTCACTTAGCCTCTAATTCCCAGTAGTCTAAGAGAAATAATTTTCTTAAGATCATATATCTTATTTTCTACCCTAACCGACCTAAGCTCAGTTATCCTTGTTGGCCTCCCTCCAAAAATACATATCCCTTCGTCCAAATTGAAAATCTGTATAAATACAAGTGAAAATCCTTCATTTCCATCATCAATTTGGTGAATACAAACCATAGGAGCTGAAGAGAAGAGCTAGTTCACAACTCGTGAACTAGAAAGGATAAAAGACAAGAAGAGGTGGAGTTTTCTAACCGTGATTGGATATATCTTTACTGTGGAAGCTTAGATTGATAATCATCTTTGGAGATTTGAATTATAATTCACTGATATTACCTCAGACCTGTGCAGCTTTACCTTGGTGCATTATTACACCTCGACCTTTGGAATCACACCTCATAGCTATTGATAAAATACACCTCAGACCATCTTGCAGCAAATTGGAACTGTGCTTAAGAGCTCAGATTGAACTAAAGAAGTGCAGATTTCTGCGGAAAAATGATACATTGGAATAATCATCATTTAGAAATCAGATGCTTGTTGGAGAAGTTGAGTTATACAACAATCATGTAGCAGCTCTTGTGTGAATAAGCTCAGATAGCAGTGTCCTTGAAGGCATCATAGTTTGGGCAATGTTTAAGGTTGGACTTGTAGTGTGAAAAGTGGCTCAGTTTTACGATATACAAGTTGACCAGTTTTGAATTCAAATAAAAATGAACATCTCCATACCTCAGACCTAAGTATAGTTGTGACAAACCTCATACTTCTTCTTTGGATTGTTTTCCAGTGAAATAAAGCCCCAAACCTGCAATCTTGTTAGATACTTCTTTGTGAATACCTCAGACTTGTGAACAATATTTGGAGTAGACTTTGAAGGAAATAACTTAGACTTTTGGATAGTGGAGTACATAGAGCATTGGACAATGGAGTATTAGAGCTTTGGAAAGTGAATAAATTGAAGCTCTAGATAATGAAGTAATTGGAGCACATTTGGACAATGAGGAATTAGAAGCCTAGGTCAATCATCTTGGAGGATTAAACAAATAAAGAGCTCGATGATCTTGGATAGTGGACATATTGAAATCTGAAGTAGCCTTATGGAGAAGATGATCAACTGTTGAAGTAAGTACATTCATACATTCTATTTTTTTTTAAATGAAGCATCGGATCCCTAGGGGTTGGAGACTTGAGAAGACAGGGTTGGAACCATAGAGGTTTAAGCCTCATAAAAGCCCAAGTTGGAGCTTGGAAACAGGTTGGAGCTTGGTAGATTGAAGGGTTGGATCCCTTAACTTCATTATACTCAAACTTTTGTAAAATGAATATTGGTGTCCTCACTTGTTCCTAATAAAATTCTTATTATTCATTTTTCTTATTATAATTGTGAAGAATCTTAAGTGGTAAACATAACAATTGAAAATAAATACTGATTCACCCCCTTCTCAATATTTCCAACACCATTTGGGTCTACATTTTTCCATTGGGTCCACAAGGAGTTAGCTTCCCCCTCCCCTTGTCCACACTTTGGGTCGGGCTTGGAACGATGCCCCAAAGATTGACGCAACTAAAAAGAAAGGAAAAATCATATTTGGCCACTCCCAATAGGAAATGTACGACAAAATACAAAATATGGCCTAGACATACAAATTTAGCATGTGGGAAAAAACCAAACATGATCTCTACCCCCATCAATATGGTCATCATCCTGGTTCCTAAGCCAGCCTATATTGGCCCCCTTGCATCATTAAGGAACCCATGATTGTCTCAACCCCTAGTGGGCAATGAAATTCCCTATCTAAAGGGGATATTCAATGTTATATCTTACACATCATGCTCTCATCGCCTAGAGCCCTGAGCAATTATAAAAGAAAAATCAATAAAAGGAAAAAGGTGTATGAAGAAGGGTGGAAAAACAAAGGTCGAGGTAACTCATGTACCACGATTTCTCCCTACTACATTCATACACCCAAATGTGGGATTCCCATATCATATCTACCCTTGTACTGTGGCATGTGGCTTGGATCCTTTCCCTGATACCCCACTTTGTTCCATCATTATATCACATGCAACCTGCCATTTGATGGATGTACCATGGACATTTCACTCCCCTTAAGGGATGAAACCACCTAATAGGGTCCTTGGCTAACCTTCTTCTTGAACTTGGAGACACTTGTACATTCTAAAGCCCATTATGGAAGGGCATGCCACTATGCCACTATGAAGTGTCCACTTGGTTTTATGATTTGTAAGGTCATTTACTCAATTGCACTAATGATTTTTTGTATTGGAAGGTGAGGGGACACATCAGATCTTATACAATATTACATGTGGGTCTTCATCTTGGGGTTTTGTCTCCCTATATGAGGTCCAAGCCCTCCATAGGGTCATATTGGCATTTGTAAGGTGAGCGTTGAGAGCCATAGGCCTCCACCATAGCAGAGAGTAGATTTCCACATCATGGGATCCTTCAGTTTCTTTTTCTTGTTCCATTTATTTGACAATGATGATGCACCTTGACCACCTTGCCCAGCTGGCTACGCTCTTGCACCACACACTTGGTAAATGATCCAAGGCTCAAATGAAGATGTGTCTCACCAAGGGAGACAAAGGGAGGTCTTGCATAATTATTGCAACCCTTACAAATGGGATACATGATTATTTGATCCATTTGGAAACCCATGATGATGTCTTTAGGCCTCCATAGCCACTTGGGGGCACCAAAGGTCATTTTCTTGGCTACCCCTTTATCACTACGTTTGGAACTCATCCATTCATTTTGGCACACATTAGACTCCACTAGGCCTCTTCAATGGCCCTTTGACCTATTGTACTTATCATTTTTCCCACTTGATAGGATTATTTTTGTATTATGGAGCTATCTTGGTGGGCTTGTCACCAAGTAATGTTATTTTTCCACATTATTTTATTAGTTGGGGAATCATTAGGCCTAATTAGACAAATCAAACCCTTAGAGAATGATATAAATTGATGAGAGGTCATTTGATTTTGAGCATCACTTGGATTTGGATTGTTATCTCTAAAATATTTTCTCACTTGCTCTTCTTGGACGAAATTGGAGTATCTTGATGCACTTTGATGTTTGGATTTATGTTATTGTCTTTGGAGCTTCATTTTTTGGCAAGCATGATGAATGAATATACTCTTTTCTCTTTTTGTAAGTACATTTTAATGTTATCTTTTATCTTGTTACTTTTCTAATGCATGGAATATTTATCATTGTTCTTGCACATGCCCTAAAATGATGTGAATTATTTTACAAGTCTTGAATAATTGATATATTACATGTGTTACTCATTGGGAGAGAGGGTGCATGTTCCTAGATGTGGTCTAAGATCTTAACAAAACTTGAAACTTCTGTTGTCTTGCGAAACGAAGTATAAAACCCTATGGCCTAGTTGTTCCACATGGGAAAACTATCATAAGTCTTCTAGGAAACCTTGGCATAACAAAATTTGGAATGTTGGTGTATCTTGACTCCATTAATCCCAAAGGATTGTTAAGAAATCTAGGGCATAAATAGTTAAAATATTTCTCTACTTGATAATTTCTTATGATATACTTTTACTTTTTATCTTATAGTATTTTCTTCGTTATTTTATTATTGTGTTCTTTTCATCAATAAAATTACCAATACGCACAATAAAAGACAAGTGACACGGTATGTAGGCTTGTGAGGTAGGGTCAAAACCTCTCACCTCTTGAGAAGAAAACCTTATCAAAATTCTTCTTCTAGATCTTGAATTGACGAGTACCAAGGCCATGACACAGACCCTTGACTCTAGTATCCTCCCAAGAACCTTATCACTAACCTTGATGCTCTACCTCTTCTCTTCCTTGACTTTATTTCTTGATCTCGAACTGCTTTGCTCGGATCCTTATAGAGAAACTCGGTATCTATTCTTCACACTGCTCCTTCTCAGCTTCCTCTAGAGAATATTGGTCTCTAGGCTTTCACTAGTCTCTTATAGAGAAACTTGATCTCTAGATCTCTATCTCGGTCACCTAGAAGAATCCTTCTTTTGCTACCCCAGAAGAAACTTCTCCTTTGCTTTCCCAGAAGAAACCTCTTCTCCACTTTCCTAGAAGAAACCTTTCCTCTTTTCTACCCCAGAAGAATCTCTTCTTCGTTGATCCCAGAATGTTGAAGAATCTAAGGCAGTTAGAGTTAGAGTGATTCTTCTTCACTTGATAACTATTTGTGAGGTGTTTCAACTTATTCTTCTTATTCAATATTCACTTGTTATTATTAGATTCTGTCTTCATTAGTTTCATAGATCCGAGATTCTTGTTTTTTTCTTTTCTGCGCAAACCCTGACTGGGTATATATAATGGTTTTCCCCTATATTTGAGTCGACATGTCCACCGAAAAGTTGTGTCTCCATATGTGATCTGACTTGATGTTAATATTCATTTTAGGTCGAATTAACTGCTCTCTTCATCGTTTTACAGGTAAACTTCTTTGTGCTTGTCTTGGAGGATTGTGCTTGGTCTTGGAGGGCTAATCTAGCCTCTGTATCTATCCCTGTCTCTGCAGTGGTGGGTTAACTGCCTCGCCCCTCCTTATGCCTTCACTCAGTAAACTCACTAGGTTGACTCATATACATTACATATATGCTCAAGAAGAGCTCTTCAATTTTATTTTGACTCTTTGACTTTCCTATAGCACTTCAACACATGCTAGACCTATGCAATGAGCAAGAAACTCATTGTTATAATTTACAAAAATAATATTTCTTTTCTCTTACAAGTAGAAATATCAAATTAAAATTATGAAGACCGAACCTAGTTACACTTTCTTCAACGCTCCCTCTTAACTAGGGAGGTATTCATAATGGTACTTGGTCATTCTTAATCTGAAGAATTTCTCACAAGAAGAATCAGATTGGTAACCCATCTGTATAGCATCATAGTAACCGACATTGTTTCCACCACAAGGCCTTGACTGACAACTCTATCTCTCATTAGATCAAAGCACAATGTTTTCAAGACCAATGATTATAGACACCTTCATCATTTTCTCTCAAGGTACTTTCCCACATGGGTGTTCGCTGAGTATGACCTTCTAGGACTATTCTTATCTTGGGTTCCCATCCTTGAAAGAATATCGGTCCTCTTGCATACTTTCATCTTGTATGCCCTACACATCCTCAAAGAGCATCGAATATCAAATGATTAGCCAATCCTCCATTTTTTCTTCCAAAGTGAAGACAAGAATGTTGTGTCTACCTCTCCCTCTCAACGGGGGAAGATATGCCCAAGTTTCCTCTAATCAGAAACCTTCCCAAGCTCCCTTTTAATCACGAACTTGTCAGAGCTCCCTCTTAGTTAGGGACTCTTCTATACATCAGCAACTTCTTCTTCATGGGTCCTT
>APFE031254567.1:38472-48638 GCA_000404065.3 Pinus taeda | reverse complement strand
AACAGGTGACTGAAGGAATCGAAATGGGAAACAAGGAGCAAACCGCTGGATACAAGTCGGCATATCCTGAGGGACAGAGAGCAACGAGGAACGATGGTGGGTAACATGCCAAGGAGGTTCCTCGAGAGACATAGTCTCAATAATAGCTTCATCGGAAGAAAATGTTTCTTTTAAGGGATCCGAAGAATTTTGATCTACAAGCCCTAAGGATGGAGAGAACGTGTGGAAAATCTTGCTTGAAAGAGCAAGTTCAGAAGAAGGGGCCGATGCAGCTACGATTTCGACGTAGTTGAGTTCGGCAGGACTCAACGGCATCTGGTTGCCCCAAGAATCTACTTGGTCGATGGGAGGAAGGATCCAAGGATCACAACAAGTAGAAATCATATTGACGAAAGCGACATTTGGAGGCGGGGCTGGAAAAACACCCATGAGGGCGGGATCTTTGAAAAGCCCGTGACCTAGACTCTCAATTGATTTGGAGGTATGCTCCACAAAAGGGATAGTTCCTTCTGAAGAGGAAGTGAAGAATGACAGCTGGTCGATAGTAATAATCTTCCCTTGGTGTGGGAAACAAATGATCTGAAAGAAAGATGAAGCGACAGCTTGCATTGCATATATCTAGCTGCATCCGAGAAGGAGATTGTAGGTGAGAGTAGCATCAACGACTTCAACTTCCATCTCGACTGTTTTCCCTTCCAAAGAGATGGGTAAACGTGGGAGTATACCATAAGGATGGGATGCTCTTCCATCAAAAGCTTCCAAGGTGTTGGGAGACTGACTCAACGTCGGAGATCCAATAGCTTTCCAACAGGCAACAGACATGATGCAAGTTGAAGCACCTTCATCGATGACTGTACGATGGATAGTTTTCTTTTCAATAATGACTTGTCATAAGGAATGCAATTTGGGGAGGCAGTCTTTGTGTATGGCGATCTAAGTCAAACGTAATTAAAATCCGAGTCATCCGGTCTATGCCGCCGATAGCGGATAGATAAGGACTTTCCTCCTGAGAAAGGGAAGCTCTGGAGAACTTCTAAAGCGGAACATAACCATGGAGTCTGGGCTAAATCATCACAATATTGTAGTGCTGAAGCCGCAGACATTTGGGTTGTTAAGAAGATTTCCGGAGTTCCCTTTTTGGAGGGGGTCGAAAGGCGTTCAGTTACTAGGCCTCTCAATGTGGAGAAGGGCTTGAACTGAAACGGAGGAGCACTGGGAGGGAACCGTCAGGCTCTTCCCGGCAAGAAGTGGATAACCCTTTGTTTCGATGTACTGATATAACAGTATTGTTTCCTGCGCCATGAACACTTGGGAACCGAAGGAAGAGGGAGGTTGAGAGGGGTCAGCGACCATCTGAGTTTGCTGTGAGGGAAAGGGTTCTTTAAGCACCGCAGGGACCTAGGGAGCGCCTTTTAACAAACGACTAACTTCGGACCGCCGAGGGCAGTCTTTGGTATAGTGATCCTCATCACAGATAAGACAAGGATACTTGGGTTTGCGTTTGGCACTCTCCTCAGATTGAGGCTTAGGGGGTTCCTGTTTAGGTTGTTCTGGCTTATTTTTCGCTTCCCCTTTCTTTTTTGCTTTCGAGGATTTGTCTGTTGTGGTGGATTGAACGGCATTAACCTCGGAAGTAGGTTTAGAAGTAGATATTACCTGAGAAGTGGTTTCAATTGGAGCATTTGACTTCTGCTTCCCAGGATTCGCGAAATTTTTCTTAGAGGATGAACTAATAGACCCAATAATGCCATCAACAGTAGGTGTTGGCGGGTTTTGGATGTTCCTGGTCTAGGGGCATCAGGAAAATAATCATACAATGTACCTGACTAAGAATAAACCAAGTCAAGGTATTGAGCACGCGCGATAGCTTGCTCTTCAGTAACACACGCTCCCATAGCAATGTCTCGAGCTATTGGAGGGACGAACGAAGTCGTGAACCAATCCGTAAGAAGCTGGTCGGGAATCCAAAATTTAATCATACGTCTATGCCGTCTCCATTCATGGATGTGATCAGAGATATGCGTAGTTGTTGTCTGTCTTAAGGATGTAAGGAGGTGTGTGCCCATTTCATAACGAATGGGCAACTGAAAATGAGTGAGGAATGCCATAGCCAACGAGTTGAAATCCTGAAAGGATCCACGATTGAGCTCAATAAACCACTTAGCGGCGGAGCCAGTGAGAGTCCTTTGAAAAAGGAGAAGCCGAATTGAATCATCAAGCCATGAATTGGATGAACACCAGAGATGATAGGTCATGACATGAGCTTGTGGATCTTCATTAGCTTTACCATCGAATTTTGGACAGTCACCAGGAATTTTGGTCGAAACCAGAGGCCAGTAAGGATTATGAAGAATAGGATCATTAGTCAGTTTGGACACATCCGGTAATTCTAAAGTCGCTAAGAACGGTAACTGAGGATTGAAAGACATCTGGGACTGCTGGTAGGATGGAGCACCCGGATTCCAACCAGGTGGTGGTTGCCCCCATGGGCTTTGCCCTGACGGATTTGGCCCCATGGTGAGTTGGCCATAGGGATTTGTGTTTTGCCCCCCAACGTACGGATTACCAAATGATGTTGCAGAAGAAGCATATGGTTGTTGATAATTCTGGTAAGCGGCAAACAAAATTTGCCCTTGAGGTTGTTGATAAATGTATTGTGGTGGGACTCCAAATTGAACTTGAGACCCAGGCTGAGTTTGATAAAATGTTTGGGATTGAACTCCAGCTTGCATTTGAGGACCAGATGGATTTTGGGGTCCTACTTGAGCCCAAGTGTCGGGTTGAGTAGCGCCAGTAGATGGTCCAGTAGGTTGGGCTATCTGAGCAGAAGGATAACCTTGCTGGTACTGAGGTTGGCCTACCTGCTGATACTGAGGTTGATCTACCTGCTGATATTGAGGTTGTTGTTGTGCAGCAGAAGGTTGTCCTATCATACCAGATGGCTGAGTGGGCTGGGCAGGTGATTGGTCCAACTGTGTTTGAGGCTGACCGGCTTGCCCAGAAGATTGAGTATACTGGACAGTTGACTGACCAAGTGGTTGGGTAGCTTCTCCAGAAACTTGGGTATACTGGACGTTGGGTTGATTTGGGTTAACAAATGATTGACCGGTTTGTCCAGTATGAGAGCCTTGCTGGATACCAGGTTGAGCTTGCTGAGTGGAAAGTTGGCCTGGATTACCAGTAGATTGCGTATGAGAGGTGAAAAAAGGACCACTAGAGGCAAAAGGGTTTCCATGGAAGGATTTCCCTTGTAGGTTTTGCTCAGGTGGTTGTTCGGGTTGCACATACGATGCTTGATCACCATGATAAAAGGTGGAACCCCAATCTATTGACAGCGGAACTGAAACCTCTATAGTCGGTTGACCTGTCCTAGTCCCAGGAGGTGGTAGATACTGATCATATTTCCCTCCAATTGGGACATTCGATGTAGGATCAAAACCTACGAATAAAGAGGTCGAAGGTCGACTGAAAATAGGGGTCGAAGAAGCCACAGATACTGTTGGAGGGGTAGTGACTGAGGTAACAGCTGTACCACGAGGTTGTGGAGTCAAAGGCTCCGTATTTGAGAAAATGGGTGGTGACCAAATAGAAGTCGGAAAGGGAGATGATAGAAAATCACGCAATGCTCTATAGCCAAGAGGTAGTCCCCCAGTAGCAGGAGTTCTACTAAAAGGTGTAGATTCGATTGTGGTGGGAATCTCGTCCCCTAACACACCGGATTCGTCAGTCGTAGTAGGGGATGGGTTTTCCATATCAGAAGGAAATGGTTGGCGAGGAGAAGTGTATTCCCAAAAAGGGACACCGTTTTGAGAAGGTTCCGAAATAGGGTTCGAATAAAATTGGTAATTCTCGTCGCCTGGAGCACAAGAGTTAAGAGGTTGTATACTTGGAACAATAGGAAGAGTTCTACTCACAACCGGTATCTCGGGAGACGAGATTGGTAATTCCGCCAGGATGGGACTTCACAAAATCCTTGGGAATCTAACGAAACCAGACCCTACTCAGACTAACGCAAACAAAATTTAACCGGGTTATATGTGATTGTGGTCAAATAAATTTTAAGACACTGAACTTGAGTTTTTCATTTTTTAAGAGTCGAGAAAAGGACAAAAAGATGACTCTAGTCTCCTTCGAATATTTAATGAGCACGAAGTGACAAGATGCTCACTTACACCTTTTCTTTTAGGGAGTCCGAAAAGGATCAAAAGTGACTACTATGGAGAACTAGGCAAGAGGTTTACCAAACAATCCATAAAACTGCTTATACACCTTGGCAATCAGATGAAAACCAAGGACTTCTCGTACTGCAGTCAATCTTCCCGAATGCTGTGTTCAGTGCATTACGGCTTGTAAGGTGGCAGAGTCGACTTCCTATGGATAAAAGGTTGCAATCCTATAGCGGTCTCCCAATATATACGCGACGGTACGTGGGAGCACAATCCGTACTGGCACCTATCGTTTCACTGTGGAGGAATCACCGAACCACTCGACGGTAAGTTACCAGGTTTAAAGACGCCGAAACACGTCTCTAACCTAGACCTCTAGAATATTTGCGTTATGTTCCAATGCGTTGTTAGGTTCATTCAGTTTATTTTACAGTGTATCTTCAATTATATTTCGGTTTTTGGGTCCTACCGTATGTGATCTCTCGAAACTTCTTAAATGCAAACTATATGCCAAAATATATCATTTCATTCAATGAACTCTATCTACAGGAGAGTTGAGATCTTTACACAAACAAAATGATCAACAAAGATCCTAATGCAGCTAATAACAAGAAATGAATTTTTATTTTTCTTTTTAAAAGAAACAAAGAACAATAAATGCTAATTAATATAATGTAAAAAGATCTTTTGTTTTTCTTTTCTTTTAAGACATCATAATACACTTAACAAACCTCAAGAGATATTCACAAGTATAAACAAACACAATTCACTCAATGGAAATAGAACCAATTCCGAAACATCAAGATGACCTGTCAAAGCAAGGAAAAACACAAAGACTTTCAATGAACCATGTGATCTAAGTTCAGATGAAGTCAAGCAAAATCCAAACAAGCTAGAAGTGAATCACTCGGAGCATAGAATACCAAACTTTCACAACCATTAGATGAGTGTGGAAAAGAACCAAAAAGTTGACTGGATTATCAAACCACAACTTCCCACAGAAGGCTCGACATGCAAAGCCACTAGGTGTTCTAGGGCTAGGATACAAAATCGATAGAAATAAGCAAACAATTGAAGGATAAAAATAATAAGCAGTCACACAAAGGTCTAACACACTTCCAGAAGCTACAAAAGATATGGCAAGATACAAATCCAAGCTCAGAAGGCTAGCAAACAAGTGATCTGAAAAGGTTAACAGGTCTGGCGTGACTGTCAAGCTGCAACTCGTGCTATAAAGGGATTGGCGCGGGTTTTCAGTTAGCAACCTACGCCAACTAGCGTGACTGTCAGAGGAAAAGCCGCGCTAATAAAGTTTTCCAAGTCAAAAAGAAAAACAGGCGGTCCAAAGCTTGGTTTACAGTATCTAGGAAGGCCAGGAAGCAAGAGGCAGCAAGAAATTCAATCCAGAAAGCTATCCAAGCAAGCAAACAAGAGAAAAACTAACATGCAAGACAAACCCCAATTTTTTCAGTCTGTAAACCAAACCAGAGATTGACTGAAGTGGCTTTGATCTACTTCACTAATGCAAAGCAATAGTGTTTCGAAAGCTATCTGGCCGTACTTCAGGCTCCGTCCAAAGTTTACAGATCGAACAACAAGCTAGCTATCCCTAGCGGAGTCGCCAAATTGTTGAACAGGTAAATCCCCTCGGTAGATAGAGGCGATCCCACTAGCCCAAATGGGGTCTAGCAACAATCACACAATGCTAACACACAGGTTCCTAATTGCAAATCAAAGATTGATGATGATGGCCTACCTAGATTCCAACGCTAATACTTGTAGAAGAATCGTCGCTCCCGTTCCTTTGCTCCAGCTGGTCACAATCCCCACGATCCTCGTGAACGGACACCTGCACATGCAAAGAACGACACAAATACAAGCATAAAATCCAATAGATGCAACCATATATCAGTCAGAAAGGATATAACTCAATCATCATTACAAAGACAATAAGAGTGGAACCATAATGATAGTCGTCTATTAATGAATAATAGGCAGAGAAAGATACAACCAAGGTTCTGACATTGAACCTATTCTCTGGCTAGGCAAGCATCTATGTATGCCTTGCAATAGACCTTCTCTCTCTCAGGATTGTGGCAGCATAACCTCCCTATGCTTCAAAACTCTTACTATCACTCTAGCATTACTCCAGCACTCACAAAAACTAGCATGTCTAATGCATGAGGACAGACTTTTATAAATGGAGAAGGGAGGAAGGTTCAATGTACCAGGACACCTATTGTGGATTGGCATTATCTACGAAAAGCTACTGAGGATAGGTGTCAAGGATAGATGATGACTCTCGACCTCTATCCAATGGATTTTTCCCTTACAGGACTTCATGATCTGAGAGGAAAAAACATATGAGTGCTCGTTGGCCAAAAATCATTACTAAATTTGGTTGGCTGGAGTGTTGTTCTAGGGAAGAGCGCCAATGGGTGCGCCCCCTTTTGAGGATCTAAGTGTTTGGCGCGGATAAGACACTGTGTACCTGCGCCAATGGAAAAAGGGCACTTTTTCAGGGATAATTTGCAGAAGGTGTCTTCAGGGAACATGAAGTACATACTCAGGGGCACATAATGAAAATGTTTTTAGGTTATGTCACTGCTCACAGATCCCGGAATGTATCCTCCAATGTACGAAAATAGGGGTAACAGGGACGGTGACCAATGGTGACAAATTACTGTGTAACACTGTGAGTTAATGGGTCTGTAAATTCAAGTTTTCCTTGCATCACCTCGCAGAAAAACACGGACCCAATTTCTGCAATCATGGCCAAAACATTGGCATCATAGCACACAGTGCAGGCAACTGCAGACCCTACTATTGTTCCATTAACAAGAGCCAGCCCTTATTTAGGGTTAAGCTCAAAGGGCTTATCAATGCCTGCCAATTTCAAACCCTCCTCGGCACCATTTCATTCCCATCTATCCCAACCATAATCAAGTTGGGTCTGGCAATGACCAAGCCTGCAATATAATAAAGGGGAACAAGATCCCTAGATGTTGTAATGGTGCCTCGCAGGGGCAATTTAGGAGTAATGTGCGAATCAAGAAGCTTCTGCATTGCCTCTAGTATTTCCCAAAAGATACCCAAAAAGCCTTGCATGAGGGTATTAGTTCGAACCAACATTGCAGCTCTCGTAGCAGAGACAAAAAGACAATTGGAATCCCTTTTCACCATCAATCCAGCATTCAGAAAACGAATAAATTCCCTTTGCAGTCCAACTGCCTGATTAGTTCTTCTATGGGATGTTGCACCAAAACCAGTAGTAATAGCATTTGTATCAGTTCCCCTGTTAATATTATTCATCACGCATTCTGAGCTCACATCCACCCTTTGCTTGGAATTTAGCTCATCTAGAACAACCTTTACATTTGGCCTACGAGCCAATGCAGTTACCTGAGCTATATTCAAATCGAATCCTATGAGAGACACAACCTTCATGCCTTGGAACTCTTCAATCATATTCCTCACCTCATTCGCATGGCTGCCTTTCATGCCATCTGCAACTCTTGACCAGTTTAGAGTGTCATGGTCATATTGATGACAACCCTGTATATTAATATCATCTTTTATAGCTAAACTGCTCACAATTGAGGCTATCATCACAATTGATGCAGCTTCTGGCATTATTTCCATCATACATAAAAAACTCACATCAAACAGATAAAATACTGAAACAGTCAAGCACGAAGGTCTTGAACTTTAATCAGAAACCTTTGGGGAAAAATACTCAATACAGTATTCTCGATGAGACCGAGGGACGTGCTCTTATTAATAACAAGTTAAAAGTGCCACATTATAAATTGACATATGGAAATTATGTTTTATGTAGTAATATCTTGGTTAAATTTAATATTTACATCAATTGTATAGATTTTTTTTATTATTATATATTGGTATGTATTAAAGAGAAGTCAATAATTAAATATTGATTGAAAAAGGATGTTTTTTTTATGGGTACATGAAAAATTAGGAGTGTGTTTTAAAATATTATTAAATTAATTTGTTTTGAAATTGTTAATAATAATTTGAATTAAATGATAGTTTTCATAAATACAATGATTGATATAAAAATATATTATAATTGGGATATCATATTTTCAATAGATTGCTATGATCATTTGATAATTTATGCATGAGTAAGTGAAGTGGAGTGGTCACTGGTCACAAGTTGTGATCACTTAATAGTATCCTTGGGTTTTCTATGAAAAAGGTTGGGATCTTTCTTTGGAGATAAACTTGAGTGATAGCAAGAATGTCGCTATCTCTTTCTTGATAGGTGAGGTGTGGTAGGTCTTATAACCAATTTGATTCCTCTTGATAGTTTTTATGTAGCTAAAACAAAATTTTCCCACATTTGCAAATAGAAGACAACTTCCTCGGATTGGGAAGTATGTTTTTTTGATTGGCATAACTTCCTTATTTAGAGTATTCTTCTTTATGCCCAATTCAATGCTCAATATATTATCAACTACATGTTTAGATTTTTCCATTGTTAGGTCATGTGCCACATCATCTCTAACTAGTTGAGACACTAACATCATTACTTACTAGGATATTATCTATAAGTAAGTAATGTGGCGACGTTTCAAAGAGTTTCTTGGTTGGGTGAACTCCTAGGAACTATTCATGGAACACTACATCTTGACGCACAATCACTTGCTTTGTAATTTATCTAATTATTTATTTATTTACAATTGCTAACAAGAATATTTTAATTTTTAGCACTTTTGACATCAAAGTCCTTCATCTTTTACTAGCTTGTCAGCTTAAGTTCACCATTTGAATTTCTTATTCTTACTTGTCCACCTCTTTCGACATTTTTCCGCCTATGGCCTAAATACAATGCTACAATTATCATTTTAGGGAATATACTGACAAGGGTCCAAAATGACACTTATTGAGATATTGGGGAAAATATTGCAGAATTATCAGAAGGGATAACTTAGAATTTAAGACTTTTTGAAAAATATCAAACGTATGGATAATTTATACGATCTTTTCTTCTACGACAATATTATTGCAACATCTATGACAATGAACTCTACCATATGCAATGATGATCATACAAATCACTTTGTGTACCCGACATTGTCACTTATAGGGTCATGTAGACGTAGTTTGAAATGAACGACTATAATTGGAAGCTACAGGAGTACAGTGTGTGGACGACTTTACTTGGTTGAAAGCATAATATATTAATTGTACCATGAGATGAATTTTGATTGTGATTATCCTGCTCTTGTCTTGTTATTGCTTAGTCAAAAAAAAAAAAAAATTGGGTTGCAATGTTCCACAAATATAGTCCTTTAGTTATAACGGAATTCATGGTATAGATACCTTGGGAAAATTATAGCTTGCTCACCAGAAGGTTAGCAAGAGTTTCAGGAAGGGTTCTTAGGATATGTGTCGTCGTTTTTCCTTTATGTTCTAAGGACTTCGGGACGAAGTCCATTGTTAAGAGGGGGTGTATGTAGTGCCCACTCTAGTTTGCTGACCCTAATATGACATTATCTTAGATACTTTAGTCTATGAGGAACTCAGGTTGAGGATCTAGAAACGTGACTCTATTATTAGTGAATGTGATGGTTATGTATGTTCTCTATTAATATTATGATTACGATATAATTAATGGTTATGTGTACTCTCTATTGATATCATGATGATGATAGTAGTAAAGGATATACATGTTTTCTATTGATGCTATAATGATGGTAGCTTTGATCTATATGTATGGTTCCATTAAGGTTATGATGATGCTAACCATGATGGAGGCATCCCCTATGTTAGCTACTTACAATAGTTATGGTTCACAATGAACAACGATGTGAATGACCAGGTGATGGTAATAATGCTATTATGACAATGACTAACACTGAGAAACCTGGTTACTAATTATTATTGAGTATGGCACGAAACCACCAGAGGCACTCACACATGACGAGTTGAAGACACCTGGTTTGATGAAAATTTATATTATTTTATCTTTGACAT